>LZPO01056619.1:5550-19588 GCA_001675575.1 Neotoma lepida
ACTTCACAGGAAACCTTATGCTTGAAGAATTCATCAGATTACAAAAGTCTTTGATTTTCCTCATGCAGCTGAAACTATGTAAAATGGGTCTGCTTTGTACAAATACCTGAGGAAAGACACATACAGGCTAAATTTTTTCTTTACAAAATAACACCATATACAAATCTCCTGAATAATTATACATGTAGCATCTGTACCATGATGATATTACTTGATTTAGACATGCAATATTTCATTAATTTTAACCTTATGAAATAGTTCTCTGTTAAAGAAATTCTTACATTAAATAACAAGCAAAACAAGTGTGGGTATTTTTACTGATTCAGTTAATTTTCCACTTTAATTTAGTTCATTATGAAGAGATAAGTTAGGAAAAATTTACAAATATAACCGGCAATAGATTCAGCAAATAATGTGTGTAATCACTTCTTTGTCTAGGTATAACTTCTGTTTTTTAAACTCACATTAATTTTTTTAAAGACAGTTTAATGGAAAAGTCTTTAAAATAAATGGGATACCTGTCCATGAATTATTCTCTCAGACACTAAAGCAAGATTAAAGACTAGGGTAAAATANGTAAACTTGAACAAATATATGACTAAAAAATATAGTAATTATCTCTAATTAAATAGCTGATGCAAGAATATCCTATAATAACATATGAAGAGTATTCAAGAATAATTCTGTCAAATATTACAAACTACTTACATGTAGAAAGAGGGCATGGGGGAAGATATAACAGAATGAAGCATTAAAACACATTTTAGACACAGTTTCAGGGAAGTAATCAGACACGGTGTCATGGTGGCAGTCAAGTAGCTACAGTGACATAATAGTTGTTGATATGACAACAGGAATGATCTGACAGTACATAGGAAGTGTCTGTTCCTAGACACTGGCTGAAGGGACATGAGAGTAAATAGGAGATAGAAGCCCCTCGTATATTAAGAGTTACCCTATAGAAGGGCTGAAAATCATATAACCTGGAGTGGTTATTTCAGCGGACAATGGGCCTGGTCAGGTAGAGTTTTAACATTTGACAATAAAATTCTTTAAGTTTTTGGTCCCAAGCAGAGGTTCACATTAAGATTCTGATTGGGAACTTGAACTTGGATTTTGGGTATAAATAGAATTCCTGTTTGACATGTTTCCCGCACTGCCTAGTGCCATCTGCCTGCAGAATCTGAATCCATCAGAGCAGCTCTGACTGGTACATTCCTAGACAAGGCTGCAGATTTGGGTATTGGCATGGGGCTGAAAGTTAAGCACTCAAAAGATCAATTGCTGAATGACAACAGGTTTTCCTCTCCCTTTGAAAACTGTTTTCAGGAAAAGGAGACGAGATGACAACGAGGAAGACAACCACCTTCCCCCTCGTTCGAAGAGGAATAAGAAGGACCAGGCCTTCAGGACCCTCACCCTATAGAGGTAGGAACTATGGCTACACAGCTTCTCCACTTGACTCCTTGACTCCTTGCCCGCTCTGTGGCATTCATTTCCATCTCCATGATGGCAAGAGAGCCCTCCCAGATGCCCTCCTGAAAGTCTTCTCCTTAGCTGCAATGGCTTTGAGGTAGAGCAGGATTGTAGGTATTGTCATAAGCGTGGTATTATTGTGCAACAGAACAGAGATAAGGGCCGACAGAGAGGTGTGGCTGAATTCCTGCTGAGCCTCTGGCCTGGCTCCAGAGAGTAGCACCTAGCCTTAATCCTTCCTTTGTATAACCACACCTTTTGTTTCTCTTACCTTTTGTCTCCCTTACCGCCATATGTAACTCCTGTCTGAGTCTCCCAAGGATCAAAGGCCTATGCAAAACTGGATTCAAGAAATCCAGAAAACTGTGGTACCTAAGAAACTGAGTTTGCACTTGGCATTTTATCTGTGGAAGCTCCTTTCAGGTTGCTTTGAAGGTACAGAAATTAACTGACTGAACTATAGATAGAAAGAGAATTAAAATGCCCTTGGCAAAGGGAAAGTGCTTCAGTCCTTCGAGGCTGCACATCCCTGCAGCATGAAAGGCTAAATTCATTCTTAAGATGCCTCTGAGTTTTTTCCATGGACCCGCGTGAAACCACAACGTGACCCCATGCGACATTTGGTGCATCCAATGTGGGACTGATATTTGATACTCAATGCGTGGCTTGAAGAAAAACAAAGGATCTGAAGAAGGACAGAGGAGCTGGCCATCTTAAGAACTGGAGGGACAAGTTCTNNGGGTAAGAGGACTCCAGGATCAGCAGGATCATGGGGAAATTAAACTCCNTATCTCAGGAGAAACAAAANGTNTAGTTGCTAAAATGCTTGTCAGAAGAAAAAGNNGNAACTGCACAANTTTTAAAGATACAAATAGAATGGCTCCTGAGACAGNATATAAATCAAGGAAAAAGACCTTTCTCAATAGAGAAAAGAGAAAGAAAGAAAATAAAAAGGGGAATCTNCCCAATAGAGAGGAGAGAAGGAAAGGAAATAAAAAGAAATTTCNNGATTNAAAAAAAAGGGAGAAATTTTTAATTAAGTAAAAAAGATTTTCCCNTTAAAAAGGGGAAAAANNTTGAAACNANGCCTAAAGATTAAAAGGCTCTGTAAAAGAAAAATAAAGGAACAAAAAAAGCCTCTTCCCAGTAAAAATAATTGAAGAAAAGGCTCTTTCCGATATAAAAATTTCAGGATAGCTCTGACCTCTTTCTGCCTGCCAGCACAGAGTGGCAGCATCTGAATTANAAAGAATCAACAGGTGGGGCTTCACTACTGCAGCCCAGAGCTCAGAATTTTGTTGTCTGTTTGCTTATGTTTGGTTTAAATGTTCTTTATTTTTCCCTCAGAGTGGGAATCATTCAATATTAAAGAACCCTTCATGGGAAATGTTTTTTGTTTTTCCCTAATGATGAGAATAACTCATTATTAATAGTCCCTTCATGGGAGAAAGAGGAAGTTTAAACAGGCCCAACTTCTGTTGAAGAACGGTTTCAGTCAGGNCATGGAATGCTAAGTCGATGCTGTTTGAATTTGCAGATATATTAATCATTCATATATANAGGATGTTNCCTTCTTTTGATTGTCTAATAAATGTTTGGATGANTGTTTGATTTTCATGGTAGATAAACTAAAGGAACAGAANTGACAATTATGAACTGTATATTGGGTATGGTCTTGTTTGTTGATTATTACTGAGAATTTGGCTCTGCTCTTTAAGTTGCTTTCTNNAAATTCCTGGTTAAATNCTATAGANATGTAACACCTGAAACAGATTGGATTGTTAGCTTATTAAATAATATGGTTGCTAGGATAGAAAATAATCTCTTACTGATAAAGAAGTTACAAAATTATTTTTCTACTAAATAAAATACAGGTAAATTGTTTGATCCCACTTTGCTAATAATTGGCGAGTTACATTNATGTATTACTTGGGATCTATAAAAAAGGATCCTCTTTTTAAGATTTTATAAAAATACTCCATTGTTGCCTAAAGTTACCTATGAAAATCCTAGAGAGATTGTATTTAATGATTTTATAGATGGCATATGTAAAAAGGACCATGGAAATAGAAACTGGTANTAGAATTGCTCAATTATTGNTTCCATATCTTAAAGGCAAAATGGCTCCTGTATATAGAACTGGAGGCTTTGGAAGTACAGGAAAAAAGGTGTTTTGGCAAACAGTTATCAATGATAAACAGCCTAAATTAAAAATACAATTAAATGAGATTGAGATTGAAGGATTATTACATTCCAATATTGATGTATCATAATTTCACAAGAATCCTATGATCCCAACTGGCCTGTGCAAAAAGTCTCCACTCAATTTGTGGGCATTGGAATCTTATCTCAAGTAAAGCAAAATGTGGAATGGATTGATTGTATAGAGTCTAAAGGACAGGAAGGGATATTCAGGCCTTATGTGGCTAATATAGCCATGAATTTATGGAAAAGAGATTTGTTACAACAATGGAGAGCTCAAATTAATATTTGCCCCAGCCAGCGGGGTCTTCAACAGAGACCCTAGAAGGCGGGATGCCGCGACCCGCACGGCTGTAATCTGGATCTGGCGGAGGNTTCCATATCTTAAAGGCAAAATGGCTCCTGTATATAGAACTGGAGGCTTTGGAAGTATAGAAAAAAAGGTGTTTTGGCAAACAGTTATCAATGATAAACAGCCTAAATTAAAAATACAATTAAATGAGATTGAGATTGAAGGATTATTACATTCCAATATTGATGTATCATAATTTCACAAGAATCCTATGATCCCAACTGGCCTGTGCAAAGAGTCTCCACTCAATTTGTGGGCATTGGAATCTTATCTCAAGTAAAGCAAAATGTGGAATGGATTGATTGTATAGAGTCTAAAGGACAGGAAGGGATATTCAGGCCTTATGTGGCTAATATAGCCATGAATTTATGGAAAAGAGATTTGTTACAACAATGGAGAGCTCAAATTAATATTTGCCCCAGCCAGCGGGGTCTTCAATGGAGACCCTAGAAGGGGAGATGGCGAATGAAAGGGAAAAGAGACACGAAGAATGACAGCAAGACAGGATTCTGATCAAGCTGCAAAGTTTATTCTTTCACCAATTGATTATATAGTGGGAGCTTGTGCTTGGGGGTGTGAGTCAGAGCAATTAGGTTCCTAGGTAACCTGACTGCAAGATGTTTTCTCAGGAAGGTCAGGATAGCAGACATCCCTGACTGACAAAAGGATAAGGAAGTACCAAGCTGTTTTTGCTTAAGGCACTTAACAAGAATTCTGGAAAAGGAACCTGTTACTCAGGAAACGAACTGAAGATTACCTGGGCTAAGATAGCTTAATTATAGCCAATACAGGTTTTGGCTCCCAGCATCCCCTCCTTTTTTTATTAGTAATAATGAGGCTAGCTAGAAGTCACCTTGTAGGTGAGTGTGCATTAACAAGGGTGGGGAAACAGTGGCCCGATCCTCCCAAGTTAGCTTGCCGGGGTTTCCCAGTAAGTGGATGTCTTTTTGGGGAGGAGAGGTATTTAGGTTTTGTTTTTACCTTTGGACATCAACCTCTATGCAATCGGGCATGTTCCTCAGGAGTCCCAGAGATGGAATACATGGTCCTCTCCTTGCAGTGCTTTGCCTTGCACCCCTCGCCGGTGCCCACATCTGCCAAGGGCAGACACACACATCTCTGAGTTTTATGTGGCTCCCGCAGGAGGCTCGTCCTCAAGGGGCTTATCCTGCCCTGGATCAGCTAGGTTGAACCGATGATCGTGGACTTGTATGGGTCTGGCAGCCAGGGAGTACAACTGTTGGCAAATAAATCTAGTGACCCTGTTAAGAGCCCATGGTCCAAAAACCATCAATAACAGGAATCCTATAAAAGGGGCCAGAAAGGAAGATAAGAGGGTAGTGACCCAGGGGGAGGTAGAGAATCAATTTTTAAGCCATCTTAAGCCATCTCTCTTCCTCCTCTATTTTTTTTTTACCTTAGCCATACTATCTCTGACTATCTACTATTTTACAGCCTCTCCAGGGATCAAGGCCAAGCCGACTAAGTGGGGAGGGGAAGGATGGGGCCCTGTTCTGATCAAAATGGGCCTCCAAGTCCCAGTTAGTTGGGGCTCCCATGGCCAATTTACAGAGGTATGGATATAGGGTAGGCCACCAGTCTTCTGAAGTAACCTGGGAGGTACTCCAGATGACATCACCCCATTCTGCTATTACCATCCAAGTACAGTTAAGTGGTTGATGGGGTTTGAGAGCAGAGGAGGTCTTTCTGGGCAAAGTGAGCAGGGTTCTGGTCATCAGCAGCAGCAAGGACACTTTGGCTTTCATCTGCGGAGAGAGAAAAAAGGGGGTTGTGTCAGGAGGAGCATTTTCTCTCTCTCTGGATGAGTTTGTTATATTGGTTTGTCTTATTAATCTTTCAGGGAGCCAATGAGGGCCCGCCTCTACCTGATCATAGACACATGCAGATCCTTGACCTCATATCAGAACGGGATCAGGTCCCTTACATTGAGCTGTCAAGGTGTCACGCCATTTCACCATGGCTTGGCATTTTTGAGTCTTAGAGTGCCACAGGCTGTCTGCTGCAGATCTTTCATATTTATTCAGGGTAAGGAAATTAAGAACAAAAAGAGCATGTAAAAGATTCTGGGGAGCACCTCACGGGTCATAGAGGTCCCCCTTTTTTAACTTATGGATCATGGATTTTAGGGTTTGGTGTGCACGTTCAACAATGCCCTGACCGTGGGAGTTATAAGGTATATCTGTGATGTGTTTTATACAAAGATGTTGGCAAAATGACTGGAAGTTTTTTCCAGTATATCCTGGGCCATTATCAGTTTTGATTATCTTGGGCTCGCCCAGGACAGAAAAACATTGCAGGGTGTGAGCAATAACATTCTTAGAGGCTTTTCCTGCCTGGGGTGAGGCAAAGATGAAGCCACTGAAAGTATCAATCGTAACATGTATGTATTTGAGTTTGCCAAATTCATTTAAGTGGGTGACATCCATTTGCCTGATCTTGTTGTCCCAAATGTGGGACTGGAAGAGAGACCGAGCAGTCTGGACAGGTTTTTACAATTTCCCGAGCTTGATCTCTGGTGATCTTGAACATTACAGGAAGGGTGTGGGCATTTAAATGATGAAGGGAATGTGCCTGGGAGGCTTAACAGAGGGACCCAGTGAGGACAGGGAAGGCTAATTGTGTGGCTGCATCAGCCAAGGTATTTCCCTCCAATAGAGGACCAGGCAATTTTAAATGAGCTTGTAGATGGCCGATAAAAAAGGGGCATTGTCTAGCTGTAATCAAGGATCGTAATTGAAGAAAAAGTGGAGCTGCGTTGGTAGAGGGCTTAATAAAGGGAACAGTTTCTAATAGGGGAACCGAATGGGCAACATAAGCACTATCAGTATACAAATTAAAAGGCTGAGAATGAAATAATTGAAAAACTTGGATAACTGCATAAAGTTCAACAAGCTGCACTGAGAGATGTGGAGAATGATAAGAGGTGACTTTTCTATTTACAACATAAGCAGCAACCCCATTGGCAGAGCCATCTGTGAATACCAAGGGAGCCTCCTCGATGGGCTGTGAGGCAGTTACTTTGGGAAAAACAAAGGGATGAACTCTGGCAAACTGTAGCAGAGGGTCACTGGGATAGTGATTGTCAATGGAGCCAAGAAAGGAGGAACAGGTAATAGGACATGTGTCATCTGTTTGAAATAACCAGTCTAATTGCTCTCATTTATAGGGAACAATTATAGAATCCGGGTCCTTTCCAAAATATTGGTGGCTTGTTTCTCTGCCTTTAATGATCAGTTTGGCTATTAATGATGGATAAGTGGCCAGGACCTTTGGGGGGGAGGTAGGTAAGTGGACCCAAAGTAGGGGGTTTCCTTTTTTATCCTTATCTGTAATTATTTGTTGCCAGAAAACTCCTGTGGGAGCATGGGCTGTTGCAAATATTGCAAATAACAGAGGGTCAGAGTAGGATACCTGAAATACAGTCTGATTCTGAGTGGCTTTATTAATCAAGGCCAGGGAGGCTTGGGCTTCAGGTGTAAGCTTTCTCGATGATAAAGGGTTTGAATCTCCTTGTAGTATATTAAGGGGAACTAGTGTATCGGTGGTAAGTTTTAAATAAGGTCTGAGCCATTGGATATCACCTAATAATTTTTGAAAATCATTTAAGGTTTTAGGATGGGAGGTCCGTAACTGAACTCTTGGTGTTAAAACTTGTTGTTGATAAAGCTCAAAACCTAAATAGAGATTAGGATCTGCTAACTGGACTTTATCAGGGGCAATTTGAAGCCTTTTTGTTGCAAGGCTATGGGCTAATTCTTGATAGCATTGGAAGAGTTGTTTTTGAGTTTTGCCTGCTAGAAGAACATCATCCATATAATGAAGGATATAGATGGAAGGCCATCTTTGTCTGATAGGGTCCACTGCTAGGGCCACGAATTTTTGGCATAACGTGGGACTGTTAGCCATTCCCTGTGGTAAGACCCTCCATTGAAAACGTGGCATTGCTCCCTGAAAATTAGTTTGAGGGACACTAAAGGCAAAACGTGGTTTATCCTTGGGGTGTAGGGTAATAGTGAAAAAGCAATCTTTGAGGTCAATAACAATCTTGTGATATCCTGAAGGAAATATAATATTTAGCGGCCTCTTCCTCCAAGGAGGCTTCATCCTCCAGGGTCAAATCCTCACTGATATTTTTAAGGTAGGAATATAGCCGTTTTAGGGGGTTGGCCAGGTCCTTTTTCTCGGATGGTGGGGGGGGCTAGTTGGTCAGGGGGAGGCTCAGGAAGTTCAATATTAACAGAAGGACAAAGAGAAGGTGGATGAGAGTATTTTTTTAAGGCTTCCTCTCCTTCTATGATTAATTCTTTAACATCAGGGGCATGATTATGAACCTTTATGATATCATTAACTAAATTCCAATATGAAAATGCAGTGACTGGGACCTTTTCAGGGACAAAAGTTCGATAGTAATCATTTAAACAATCACCAACTCGCTTCCACTGTTTTTCACCTATAGTGCCCTCCTGAGGAAACCAGGGACAAAGGTCCCCAATATAATCAAGAAACTTCTTTAAATCTTTCTTTTTAACCCTTNTTCCTCATGTCTTGAGAGACTGTTTAAGTCCTGAAATAAATAAATCCTGCTTACTAAATGCTTGTCCCATGGTAAACTTACCTTGCGTCGGCACAAATCAACTCCCCAGATCTGTCTCACGGTCGGGCGTCCCCGTGGCAATCACTGAACTGGACCTTCGCTCATGGAGCATTCTCCAAGATGGTCCAACTGATATGCAGGCCTGCTTTGGTGTGCGACTTTCACTGATCCTCCATGTTCTCAAGCCTCAATGTTGGGCACCAGTTTGCTCAGGCCAGCGTGGTCTTCAACGGCAACCCTAGTAGGGAGAATGTTGAATAAAAGGGACAAGAGACATGAAGAATTACAGGAAGACAGGATTCTGATCAAGCTGCAAAGTTTATTCTTTCACCAATTGATTATATAGCGGGAGATTGTGCTTGGGGATGTGGGTCAGGGCAATTAGGTTGCTAGGTAACCTAACTGCAAGATGTTTTCTCAGGAAGGTCAGGATAGCGGATGTCCCTAACTGACAAAAGATAAGGAAGTACCAGGCCATTGCTTAAGGCCATGTAGCAAGAAACCTGTTACTCAGGAAACAGAAACTGAAAATTACCTGGGCTAAGATAGCTTAATTATAGCCAATACAGGTTTTGGCGCAAGCAAATATTCCTACAATTTCAGAAACAGCTCATAAATTGATGTTTAAATTGGGATATATTCCTGAAAAGAGCGTCAAAAAGAATTATAAGGATAGATCACAGGCTATACAGATTATACAAAGGCAAGATAAGACAAAAATTGGCTATCCAAATTTAAAATAGGGACCACTGTGGGTAGCCCAACTTTATGTCAATATTTTGTAAATCCACCACTAAAAATGATTCATGAACAATTTCCTTAGTTTGTTATTTATCATTATATGGGTGATATTTTATTGGCTGCTTCTGATACAGATACCTTAGAAAAAATGTTTAATGTAGTACAAAAAAAAATTACCCTGTTGGAGATTACAAATTTCTCCTGAAAAAATATAAAGAGGAGATTCTCTTAGCTATTTAGGCTATAAATTAAATAAACTGAGAACTCAGTCATAAAAGGTACAGATTAGGAGAGATCGACTGCATACTCTTAATGATTTTCAACAATTATTGGATGATATTAACTGGTTGTGGTCTACAATTGGATTGTCTACTCAAAAATTAACTAATTTGTTTCAAATTCTGCAAGGTGACTCAGATTTAAACAGTCCAAGACAGTTAACAGCTGAGGCTAAACAAGAATTAGCCTTGATAGAACATAAATTACAAAATGCTTATATGGATAGATTAGACCTTATAAAGAGATGCTTGCTAAACAGAAGGGTGATAAGAGGACCCCCAAAGATAGACTGAATAATGCTGTAGTAATTTATAAAATTTTTTAAACGCTAATAAAACAGGAACAACATTAAGACATGGAAAGAATTGCTGAATTGAGTCAGCCCATATATTCTAAATGTCTTAACATCTAAATAGTCCAGGGAAGGTGTGAAGTTAGAGCCGAGGTTATGCTTATGTTTCCACAGGAGACCTTTGCAACAAACAACTAATCATCCCACTTGGGGACAGCTTAAGAGTTTGTGTGACAAAGGAGAGAAGATTCTTTGCATGACTCACAAGCCTCTGAATGCTACAAACTTATTTCTTGCCATGCTTTCCATGGTAATGGTGCAGGAAAAAGGGATGGATCATAATTATTGGGCTTATATCCTCAATCCTCCAACTAACATAACAGTAAGTTGGGAAAATAGGAATATTCCTGTAGTTGTTAATGAATCTGCTTGGCTACCTGATCCTTATGACAACCAAGTTCCCGCTCAACCAATGAAGGACGGTAAAGTGATTGGCAATGAAAGGAATTCCTATTTGCATGGGAAATGGAACTCAATGCTTAGAAATAACCTCTCAAGTATGCCTATCAATAGTCAATACTACGTAAGATTATTGTAGTAAGTTTTATATGCTTCATGCATCCAGTTTTAAAGGACAAGAGATTAATGCTACTAGTTCCATAAATCTACCATTCTGTGAGATGAAGGTTACCAACAAGGAATTTGACTGGGTACATTGGCAACAGTGTAAGAATGAGAAACCTCGAGTGCTAATTAATATCTTCGAAGGAGACATCATTGATTGGAGCCCTTATGTCTTCCCTCAAGGAAAATGATCTCACTCAGAGTTAAGATGGAAATGGTATATTATAAATGGAACTGTGGAAATCAATGCTTCTATTAATGAACCTATTNGATGGCATGGAGTTGGAATGGCAAGTCCTCTCCTACAATTTGGCGATTCGATTCAGACTAACTTGTGGAAATTGGCAAGTGCCTTCCACCCTCTTAAAGCGTGGGAAGGAAAATTAAACATTAAGGATGATAAGTACACTCTGACTTTTAGACTGAATCAAAGCCACCCTTTCACGGCATGTGTACCATTACTTTACTTGTTATTAAAGGGGCCTGTACAATGGCATCCAAATAATTACAGCATCACCTGTGAACGGTGTACCCTCNATACCTGTGTTAATTCTAGNACGTTTTTAAATTTGATCTTTGAAAGTTTATATATTCTTAGAGCAAGGCCGGCAATCTGGATACCAGTGAAGTTGTCGAGGCCATGGCAAGACTCTCCTGTGATGATCCTGGTACAGAAGCTCNCTGAAAGAATATTAAAAAGAACATGTCATATGGTTGGACTGGTGGTTGCAGTTATTATGGGAATCATTGCATTGAGAGCTACAGCAGCGACCGCTGGGGTAGTGCTCCATAAAGAAATCCAAACTGCTGAATTCATTAGAGGCTGGCATAGACATTCAGAAGAACATTGGACTGAACAAAATAAAATTGATAATGAGATAGTAAATGAATTAGCTAAATTAAGGCAAGCTGTTGTATTGTTACGGGATCAGTTAGAAATTTTGAAGGAGCAGATGAAATTAAAGTGTGATTGGAATGTTTCTTGTTATTGTATCACACCCTTACGATTTAATGAAAGCAAGTATGATTGGGAAAAGATTAGAATGCATTTGTTAGGTCACCCTAACTCTTCTCAAATGGTTTTTGATTTACATAAAGAAATGAAAGAAACTTTTGCAAAAAAGCTACCCGATACAACAGGAATGGACTTTACGGAAAACCAAGCAGATACAATAGCCTCGTTCAATCCTACAGATCACTTTCATAGATTTCTTATCCTAGCAGGTGTTTCCCTTGTTCTAGCAATAGTAACTTTATTGACTTTAAAATGTGTTTTGGTATACTTGCGTTAGATTGTAAGACAAACAGCTAGAGAGAAGGCTATATAAGCTGTAAGGCTGCATAACCTTCAAGATATTTGATTTTTTTTTATATAAGAAAGGGGATATGTGGCTGAATTCCAGCTGAGTCCCTGGCCTGGCTCCAGAGAGTAGCACCTAGCCTTAATCCTTCCTTTGTATAACCACACCTTTTGTTTCTCTTACCTTTTGTCTCTCTTACTGCCATATGTGACTCCTGTCTGTGAGTCTTCCAAGGATCAAAGGCCTATGCAAAAGTTGATTCAAGAAACCCAGAAAACTGTGGTACCTGAGAAACTGAATTTGCACTTGGCATTTTACCTGTGGGAGCTTCTTTCAGGTTGCTTTGAAGGTAAGGAAATTAACTGACTAAACTGTAGATAGAAAAAGAATAAGAATACCTTTGGGTAAGGGAAAGTGCTTCAGTCCTCTGAGGCTGGATGCCCCTGCACTCATGAAAGGCTATATTCATTCTTAAGATGCCTCTGAGTCTTCTTTGCATGGATCCACATGAACCCACACACTTGTGCCATGACCCCATGTGACAGTTGGCGCATCCAAAATGGAGTTGACATTTAGCGCATCCAAAGTGGGGCTGACAGAGGGGCTTTCCTAATCTTTTGCAAGGTGGGTTTCCAGAAATTCTCCCACCTTGCAAGTGGGGAGGGAGAATTGAATCCTGCCTTCTATGGTTAGGACAGAAATAAACTGGAAGAACAAAGAGGCATGCTACTAGCTAAAGTGCTCTTGCTCTTCTTGATTTCTCCCAGAAAAAAACTAAAAGCCAAGTTGAGGTTGTGTGAAGGGATTTGGGAAAGCTTTAGTGATGCTTGTGTTGAAGAGCTGGCATTTCAAAGTCAACATTCTTTACTTGAACAACCAGTAAGGGGGTAAGGCAGCATGGTTTGAATGGAAGCAAAACTTAGTGAGGAAGGATCATTGGAATAGTTTTCTGGACACGTCTCTTCAGGTAATGAGTAAGTATGGCTCAATTTTACCTCTCTCAAGCAAGAGATAAAAGGCTTATCAACATGTGCCATTCCTCTGGGACACAAACACAGGTGGGGTTTGGATAAAATGTACCTAGATCTACCCAAGTCAAGCAAGTACTGTTCTTGACTCATTGAGGTTTCTGTTGCCTATGGCCATCTAAATATGATTGTTTCCAAGGTTAGCATCCTTAGAATTCTGTGTGTAAATCTGTTCCCTGGGTCAAAGGTATGAGATATGGTAGTGCAAACATAAGACCTAAAGCTTCAGTACATGTCTGTCTTCCTGATAAAGAACAATGTCTTCACTGTGTTTTCCTGATGACTGAGTAAAACAAGAAATGGAGAGTGCAAGGAGAGCATGTGGATTACTAGTACAGATCCCAGACTTTACTCTGCTCTTGATCATATGGGAACTAATGCTCAAGTTTCAAGGAAAACAGCAGTAAGACAAATGAGAAAAGACATTAAGGGCCTCACACCTATTTAGGTTAGACCTCTGTGTATCCTTGACTTTCCCCAACTGTTGGGACTATAGCTCTTTGTGACACCACTGTTTTAGACAGGGTAAGTTAAGATGTCTGCTGAAATGATTGGTAGCCTCTTACATTTCTTTCTGGTGTTAGCAGTTTGTGGTACATGCTGGTTAGTTTAACTACCAGCCTCATAGGACTTGGAACCATCTGAGAGGAGACTCTCTTTTTAATACTCTTGCACTCCTTGAAATTTCATGCATGGATACGATATTTCTTGATCATCTTCACCTGCAATCTCTCCCTGAAGCTCTACCCTGGACTTCCCCAACAGATACCGGTCTAAATGTCATAGTCTCCTTTTCTTCACATATATATGTACCTGTTTAACTCATTGTGTCCAGCTAGTGCTTCTGAAGTACACAGAGCCTTGGGGTCATCCACTGAGTCCCAGGTAACTGACCAGGGGTCATCTACCCAGAGAGAAGTGACTCTTCCTTCTCCAGCAGCCATCAATTGTGGTGATATTTTATTTGTCTTCCCTAATAAAATTTATCTGAGGGTCAGAGGAAAAACGGAGCTGCCAGCCACTAATAGAAAACAATAGCCATACAAGTTAGCACACGCCCTTAATCCATTTGGTTCTCTGTGACTCCAAGGTCACATGGGGAACTAGCAGTAGGAGGTGGTGGCACAC
>LZPO01056621.1:5541-19557 GCA_001675575.1 Neotoma lepida
TTAGGTCTTTGCTTTCATTTTGGCAGGTGGTGCTGCCAACATGCTGAGTTTTAAGGTCTGAATGGTACTTCCTTCATGGAGTCAGTTGTGCTAAGATCTGGGGGCCTGATAAAGAAACCTAGTAATTGAAAAACAGTGTAAGAATTGATAACCATAGGTTTCNACATAGATTGATCCTTGCAGAAGGGAGCAGTATTGATGCAGAGTACCCATCAAACTGAAACACAAGGAGCCCAGACAGNGGACACTATACACAATGATAGGACAAAGATGAATGGATCTAATAGGAGCAACAGGAGTCTCAGGGGAAAAGAGGGGGACAAGGAAGACCATGGTATTTGGAGATACAGTGGTCACCATATTCTCAAAGGAAAACAGCAAGACAGACAAGAGATGTCTAAGATAAGGAAACAGAGTAACCTTCAGACAGCCCTGGGGCTGGTTAGCACATTTCAAACAGAGTTGTTTTTTCTGGGTAGACTTTGACTGGAACAGGAGATGTAAGCAGCTGCATCATAGGACAGAAACTTCCCCACCTTTTGAGAAATAACCTCTGTTTTGGTTGCATACTAGCTTGGTATTTGTAAATTATGTATTTCAAGATACTATGAAGTTAATTTATTTTTATTTTAGTTATCTTTTTAATTAGCTCATAAAATAGTGAGTTAAATTACATTTCATGCATGTATATTTCCATGCATGTATATGTCCACAAATGTAGACCATTGTGCTTTGTTCATATTCACACTCCATCATGCTCCCTTCACCTTCCCCTGCTGATACCCCAACATTTTTGTGTATTGAAATGCAAATTTTTTATATGATAGAAAATGTGACACTGAATTGGGTTTTACTTGTTGTTTCTTTTTCTTTTTTATATTTCTATGGCAGAATGAGAATTTTGAGCTTCTTAAACTAGTTTTATTATTTGCCTTCCTTGGTCATAAAGTGCTTTTCAGGGAACATTTCAGTGTACGTTCTCATTTTCTCCTCATGGCTACCAGGAACAGGAAAGAATTGCGACAATACAGGTGTACTCTCAAGGAGACAGTGATAGCATGGTAGGAGGCTGGGGTGGGGTGAGTCATCAAGAATGACATATGAAATAGGCTAGTTGGAAAAAAAAAGAAAAACTGGAAACTCACTCAAGGTTACAAAATAAAGCGTGTGAGAAAAAAGGCCTGGGGAATCCTGTGGGGAAGGTGGGTGCAATGTGTAAAGGACCTGTAAATGTCATGGTGCTGGGGCAGGACTTGTCCGCTCAAGGCTTCCCTTAGCTCTCTAGCCCACGTTCATTTTCCAGAGGGCCTTTCTCTTCTTTAATAAACTGCCTCTATTTCTACCACTATCAATGTGTTCCTGGTTCACTTCTCTGTCTCAGGATAAAAAAAAGTTGGAACACTTAACAAGTGTCCTCTGGACTCTGGTCCACACTTACAATAATACTTCATACTAGTTGGTCAGACTTTTTTTTTAAGTAACTACGGATTATTAACAGAATACTAGGGACGGTATACCCCCATATCATCCAGAACTAACTTATAACTCATTTAAAGCACAAATTTATTTAAACTATTTAGAAAGAAGACTTTAAAAACTGCTGTTGCTTTCCTTATTGTAACTGGAAGCCTCACTACCACTGTCTTAGATTACAGGAAAACATGAGGTTCAGGGTAAATCCTATCATGAGGTTAATCATTACTCAAAGTGACATTTGCTCAGAATGACCNTTGAACTAAAACAGAATGGTTACTCTTTATCACATTTGAACTTTGCAAACCAAATATGAAGAAAGTATATTTACATTTGGCTAATGTCCATCTGGCTGTCCTCTAGGCTAGGGACACATATTTTATATTACTTCCTTATTAAGTACGCATGAACAAACAGAAGAAATCCTTAAAACACTGGGGGGTATGATAACAACCTGCAGGCACTAATGCCTCATGGTCTTCTAGCTAGTCCAGCATGTTCCAGNCTTTCTATTTATTTACTTGTTTTATCAGATAGAGCTAGCTTTCCTGGGAGATAAAATCTTTCTTGTTGAGCACACTCTAGAAGCACCAAGAGAGATCTTCATGGTTCGTATGTATCTGACATGAAGCAAAGGACACAGGGAATTATGAGAACTCTTCCTCAACTATCAGGCCAAACCTGAGTAACAACCCACCCAAACCTGTGTATTGAGAAGTAATAGTAAATTGAGCCCTCAAATGCCTGTGACAAGCCATAGTCAGCAACACTTGAGATACTCCATACCTAGGTAATTTCCATTTCTATGCAAATCTTTTTATTATTCCACATGGGCTTATCGTCTCCTGCTATTTGAACTTAATAATATATTAGAGAGGGATGCATTCTAAGATCATAGACTGGAGGCCACTTCAGTGTGTGCCAGTAAAGGAGAGGGCCAAAATAAGAAAAGTCAGAAAAGGGCAGCTATAGAGAGAGAACTTTGGGTGGGTGGAAGAAAAGAAGTGAAGAAGTGACAGCTACCAAACAAACAAACAAACAAAATGATGTATAACCACCCAGGACCCTTTGCTTAGGCAACAGCCAGAGCCTGGTTTCCACATGGCAAACACTGCCCCACCTTTCCCTCATAATCAGGCAGAAGGAACAAGGAAGAGGTGACTAGGAGTCTAGGGAGAGCTTGCCATTTCTGCTTGGCTCCTCAGGTGGGTCGACTCTAATCCCAGGATCAAGGCACTAGATGAGGGAGGTGACCCAGCAGGGTAAGCACTCAGTGTAGTTAGTGACACACCAGAGAAGCAGTTCTCACTGCAGAACCCACAGCATTATCGGAAAATGTGGGTGAAGGGTGGAGGTGGAGCGGATAGCAAAACCACAGAGATAGCAAACTGCAGAATTGTGATAAACAACCGCCAAAGCCCGCCAGCCACAACTACCACAGGGCGGGGGCGTGTGTAACCAAGTATGGTAAACAGGATGAAGGAGACACGGAAGGTAGGCTTGACCAGGAAGAAGCACTGGTCAAGAACTTAATGCCTGTCATTTCATTTGATGGCTGTTCGTGACCACATAGCTTTGAAGCTTTAACTTCTATTTTTTCTTATTTTATATAACATGCACATCTTTAAAACGATTTTACAACACCCCACTAAATATGCCCACAAGCTGACAGCTTCTCAACATGGAGGAACAAAGATGATGTGCCAGACAAAGATTTAAGAGTCCTGCTTAAAAAGTGTTCAGTGACCAAATAGAGGACTAAAATAAATTGATAAAGAATTTAATTCAAGACCTGGACAAAAAGACTCACAAAATAGATTCAAGATATAGATAAGAAAATTATCAAATTGGATGGAAGAATCAGTAACTTAGAGGAAAAAAATATTTAAATACAGAAAAAAGAACCAAACAGAAAGTCTAGAAGTGAGATAGTCAAACAAGGACAAGGCAGAGTGAAACACAGCCTTCTCTACATAGCATGGGCACTGTACTCATCCTCATCACAGGTGTGGTTACCTGTACAAGATCAGGCCAGTCAACATTCCAGTTGGCAGCACTGATTGGACTCTGTGATTTATAAAGAAAAAAACAAGTTGACATGAATGTGGGAGGGTATATGCTAAATGGATGTTTGGAGAGAATGGGAAGGAGAAGTCTGAGTGGATATGATCTAATTACATTGTATATGTATGTAAAATTTCAAAGAATAAAAAATATTCTAAAAACAAACAAAGAAACAGAAAACCACAGCAGACAACAACATCAATGGGGAAATTAAGTGAAGAACTGTCTCAGGGATGGAGAACAAAGTTGCATTATTAATACATATATAAAGAAAACAGTCAATGAACATAATCCAAATGTCCATGAAGTCTGGCATCTTCTCAAAGGCCAAACGTAAGATTCTATGGTGTAGAGAAATAAAAGATGAAATCAAATGACTTGGACAAGCTATTCAATGATAATTTCCCAAACATAAAAAAGAAATATCTAAACGTAAGAGTTATTTAGAACTCCAAAAGACATGAGCAAAGAAACTTCTCTATAACATATCATAGTTAAAACCTCAAAAATACATTCAAAAGAACAATGATAAAGATATAAGGGGAAAACACCAACTAACACACAAAGGCAGAAATACAGGAATAACATTAGAACTGTTGTCAGCAATAATAAAAGCCAGGGAAGCAAAGATGATATATTTCAAAGCTTTGAAAATAAATTACTGTTGATTAAGATTGATATACCTCAAACAATTATCTATTGAAAGTAGAAATGTAGATGTAGATGTAGAAATAAGACCATTTCAAGACAAACACAAGTTAATTTTGTCTATGACAACAAAGTCAGTACCACAGAAAATTCTTAAGGAGTAATTGACTCAGAGAAAGAAGGAAAAACACAGGAAAAAAGACACTTCATGAAAGCAACAGATGAGCAGAGGAGAACAGGGAAGCAATGAATTATACATAGTCAACATAGCAAGCCAGCAAAGATCTAACACATCCAGGCAAGGAAGAAAGGAATTCCCAGTAAGTCAACCAATGAGAACAAGAAACAGCAAAGCCCTAACAATAGGAAAGCCCTCTCAATTATAACCCAGGATGCAAATGCTTTTAAATAATTAATTAAAAGGCACAGTCTAACAGATCAAATAACAAGATCTAAGTATCTGATAGCTCCAAGAAAATCACATAGTTAACTAGAGGACTTTCTATACACACCAAAGCATTTCTCTCAGAGGGCATTATAGCATGTGCCTTGTTTGATTTATCATCCAGAGTATTAGAGAACTATATTTCAATTGCTGCTTTTCCTGTTTCTCATATTTAAGAAAATGCAACACAGCTGAAATCCAAGAAGGCAGGATTTGAAAGCTAAATTTAGATCTGCTAGGCTGGCAACATGGGATAGGATATCTTATGACCAAGGGCAGTAGCAATGAGGCACAGCTCTGTGTCAGACATGTGATCAGCAGCTGATGCTCTACTGTGTGTACTTTTGCCAAGCACCAATGTTTAGCAGATGAAGCAGATTAAATGCAAGCCCAGAATCTACAAAATTATTAACTTATTCCTGAGTTCAGACTACACAGATAGTATCACTTTGGATTGAAGCTTTGCCTTTTGTTACATCGTGTCTGCAGGGATTTCACCATCCTATAGAGGACAATACATTTAATACTTAGGAGTGCTGAAGAACATATTAGCATTGTGTATGAAGTCAGTAACGTTTCAAACTAAGACAAGCAGGAATGATGCTGGAGTAGGAAGCTTCAGGAATCTGTCCTGTCTAATAGTGATTCATGCCTCATAATCTGCTTGAGGTTTGATGCTCATTATCTGATGATTGGATCGGGATGCTGACCCTATACTGAGCATCGTAGCTTAGCCGTGCAGTATACAGTGGAGTGTCAGTTGCTAACCATGTGGCTGACAGGGAGGTGTGACATCAATGCCTAGTATCATGAGAAAGTTCATGTCTCACAAACTAACCCACCAAGATTAAAATTTCAGCTTTCAAGGTGTATTTTCTATTGAAGCCCACCACTTTTGTTCTTCCATGAAGTCCAGAGTCATACGCTAAGTCATCCTGAGCTGAAGATCACCTGTACTTTGGACCTTTTGAGTTTAACTTGTGCCTTAAGTTTTAAATGAACACTTGTAGCATCGAACAAATACTTTGATGAACAGATTTTGGTAAAGTCTGATTACATCTCAGTCTATTTTCCCACATCTCATCATGCCATGAGCTTGGATGGCTGTGTTTCTGGTGTAGCTGCTGGAGTCTATGTGAGCAACAGAGATCTGTTTATTGGAATATCAGGACCAAGTATCTGATTCCTGAAGCATTTGCTTTCTTGGGCAAATAGGCACAGAATAGGCTGAAGTGGATTAGGATCTTAAAGGAATTACATTGCTTCTTCTTCCTGCACTGGCGGGGAAGCATTCCATGAAGACTTTGTCGGATAGTTGGCTAACTACAGAGACAACAGACAAGAAATTCTGATGGCTATGTAAAAGCAAACAACGTGTCCTCTACAAAAATAGTTTGGAAAGTTACAGATAGTTACACTCCTTCAAAAGTAAGATTTAGCACAGTCCCTGGAGAGCAAAAGTATCAGAGCAACCTTAATATAATCCTAGTAACATCTGGTCCTCCATAAAACATTGCAAAATGTACAAAGAATGGTCCAATTGCAAAACAAAATATTTTCTAAAAATAATCCCTCATGAAACTCAGATATTAAAATTATTACTTAAGGATACTGAATCATCCATCTTAAATATTTATAATGCATTAAAGAAAACTAGACAAAGAATGGAAGGGAGCCGGAAAAAAATGATATATGAAAAAGAAGAGAGTGTCAGTAAGGAGTTAGGAATATGAAAAGGAACCAAAGAGAAACTAGACTAGAGAAGTATAGGAACTGAGCTAGTTTGATCCTTAATAAGATTAAAAATATCTGATTTCTCATGAGAAACTGCAGACACTAGAGACAGTGGGAGAACATATTTAGAGAGGGAGAAGGACAAAACAGAACTGATGTAGTTGTGCCCACTTGAGACAAGGTTTCAAACTATAGCCTACTCACATCAGATTTGTAGCATGGCTCCTGCCTCAGCCTCCCAATTGCTGGGACTGCAGATGTGTGCTACCATGCCTGAGATGTAACTTTGCATTGCTGGGAGAAAATGCCTGAAAGAATAAACTCAGGAGGAAATTCTTCTTGTTCTGATGACTTCTAAGGGGCTCAGTCCTGTTGCTTTGGGGTTGGTGCATCATGGCCGGAGGGCATGGTGGAGGGCTCCTGCTCATTTCATGGTAGCCCAATACTATAGTGGGGTGGAGTGTGGTGATATATTGTGTACCTTAATAAAATTTGCCTGACAATCAGAGAGACAAAGAAACAAGCCACTACCACGTCTTACCTCTAGGACTCCTTAGCCTGAAAAGGCCTTTAGTTCCTGTCTCCTCATGCCTTATATACCTTTCTCTGCCCAGCCATCACTTCCTTTCTAGTGCTGGAATTAAAGCCATGTGACTCCCAAGTACTAAGATTAAAGGTGTGTGCCACCACTGCCTAGCTCTGTTTCTTTCCTAGGCAGAGTCAATCTCATGTAGTCCAGGGTGGCTTTGAACTCACAGAGCTCCAGACGGACCTCTGCCTCCTGAGTGCTAGGATTAAAGATGTGTGCCACCACTGCCTGGCCTCTGTGTTTAATCTAGTGGCTTGTTCTGTTCTCTGATCTTCAGGCAAATTTTATTAGAGTACACAATCTATCCCCACAGTGGGGGGCTCCAGTTTCAAGGTTTTGATAGCCTCTTCAAGGGCACCCTCCCAAAGAACCAACTTCTCTCAGCATGACCTCATTTTTTAAAGGTTCTATTACTTCCAACAGAGTCAAAGGCTGACAAACATACTTCAACACACAGACCTTCCAAGATCCTTCCAAACTGTAGCTTTGTAGCTATGTCAACTAAGAATATTATACTTGGCCAAAGTATCCTTTAAAAAAATGAAGGAAATGAAATAATTTACAGATAGTCAACATAGACAGACACTTATTACTAGTAGAAAAGCTCTCTGAGAAATGCTAAAGGAAATTTCCCAGTGATGGACGGGACACAGATAATAATGTGGACCTGTAGCACAGAAAATGATCATAATCTTAGCAATATATGCAAGGGGGAGAAGAAAGAAAAAAACCTCTCAGAGTCACAGTGTTTTGGCATCATTTTCAAGCTCTCTTTTTTAAATATATAATTTACTGAAATGCATAAATTAACAATTGGAGATACATGTTAATAAGCATGTAAATCTAGAAAGAACATGAGAAGGAAGTGGATATAGGCATGGGGGTGCACACACACCCATAATTCTAGTGCTCAGGAGGCCATGACAGGGGATCTTTGTGAATTTGAGGCCATCTTGGTCTACACAGTTAGCTACTGGACAGCAGGGATTACGTAAAGAGACCTTGTCTAACAAACAACAAACAAAACGGAGTGGTAATGAGGGAAAGAAGAGATGGTAAACAATGAGAAAGAGATCTTAAGATGGGAGGAAGAGGAAGTGAGACCAAAAACAGGAACCATAGCCCTTGCAGGTTAAGGGTTCAGTTTGCGGTTAAGGCAGTTAAGAATAAGTCCCTGTTTGTCCTGTGTAGATTAAGGTTTCTGTTTGTATTTAAAGAATAAATTCCTGTTTGTCCTGTGTTGTTAAGTCCTTGGAAGTTAAAGTTTCTTTTTGTAATTGAGGATAAGTTCCTATTTCTTAGATCTGATGTAAACTTCAAAGCATGTTTCAACCTACACCAAACTTATGACCCCCTTCATATGATGTAGATCCTCACCCTTGTTCCTTCCCTTTCACTGTGTTTTTCTAACAATGTAGAACAGTCAACTCTCTTGCCTCTGTGCACAGTTTATCTCTTCTATAGAAAGGACCTCAAGAGGCCAAGATGGCTGCTCTCTCAAACCCTGACTTACAGTAAGACAACTGGCTGGCCATTCCTGGGTGCATCCCCAAATACAGTTTGCTTTAATTTGACAATTGTGGATTTGGTCTTTTCTCCTTCAGATTCTCAGGTTTAACAGAAGCACCATGTGACAAGAAAGCAGAAGTGGTTGTCCCAGGGAGGAAAAAGTGGGAACTAACCAAATTGGGGAAATGTCATGTAGAGGCAATGGGACAGAGAAATGAGTGAGAATAAATTTCAACATCACAAATGTACGAGAAAAATGTGTGAAGATGCCATAACAAGCCGTATTAGTATGTTAGCTTAAAGATTAACTTGGAAAATTAAAAATGAACATCCAATATTTAAAGATGTAATGTGTGACAGAATATAAAGGGGGAGACAAAGGCATAAAACTAAATTAAATGTCAGCACAGTTATTGCAGCCATGCTGGTATTACTAAACATGTGTTATACATTAGGATGTCAATCATGATCTTGAATGGTTTCCTGTTGAGATCCATAGGCTTCTCTGACCAGTGGATTAGGCAGAGTGGGGGCAAGGCAAACTCTCTGGGAATGGATGAATGGTACTGGATGGACAAGATGGTAAGTTCTGAAAACCTAGTAGTGATATTTAGATATGAATCTACTTTGAAATTTCAAGTGTTTCCTGGTTATTCACTTCAGCAATATTTAAGATTGAGCATAAAGGAAAACAAGGCAAATTGCAAGTGGTAAAGGCTCTGCTCCTGAAATGAAGAGCCTACTGTGCTGAGGTAACATGACTTGATTCCAGTCTCGTCTGTGTCACAATCAACAGGAACTTGGAATTTACTTTGAGAAATCCACACTTCTTTGTCTGCTTCTTACCTCAGCAACAAAATCAAAATATGCATGTCCGATTGGATGAGTGTAACTATACCTCATAGCCTGCCTATGTAGATTAGAGGCTTTGATATTTATGGTTCTTTTAATCTTCAAATGATTACATAGAGCAGATAAATCACTATATAAAACTGCCATTACATCAATATCAGGCAATTTACATATGACTTATAAGTGACATCAATACCTATTATTCATAAAATGATCACAGTCCTAAAGTATTTAGGATGAGTAAATTTGGGCCCTGCGGAATTTAATCTCAATTTGTATTTATACAGTCTTTACATTGCTGAAAAGATTTTTGATATTGCTGGAAGAGTTAGATTGACCCTATGTCGACTGGGAAGTTGCTTGTCTGGAGAGATGAGAAGGCTTGAGATGATAGCTTTATAATAATAAAGCTATCAATACTGGAAATAGAGCTGTATGCACTTGAGAATGGAACTAGGCTGGACATTTGTTTGAAAACATTAGTGTTGGACCTTTAGTGGAGGATAGATTTTAGATATCAGAGCCTACATCTATGTTTACACTCTGTTGTGTTAATGGGCTCCAGCACAAAGGGGATGCTTGCAAATATTTAGAGCTGTATTTTATGTCTTCCTTTACTAAACAGAATCAGTGATTTTAAAATAAGATGCTGCCTACACCTTATTTTAAGAACCAAATGTAGCAACTGCTAGTTGTTGAAAACCATTTGTTACCTAAATATAATATCATTAAAGTCTTGTAAGTTTCAGCAATGAACACATCACATCCACCCACAACAATTTCATTGAATTAAAAGAGATATTTATAGCCAAAATGCTGATATCAGTGTGTGTCAGGCCATTTGAAGACAGCTGAACAGCATTTGGGGTTTCAGTGTCCAACAACTAAGGAAGTTACGAGGGATTTATGAAAGGCTGTGGAGGCCAGCTGTTTAAGGAAGGAAACTATTCTGCAATCTAGAGAGAAAATAAGTATCTGAACAGTGGTCAAGGGCTGGCCTGGAACTCACTATGCTTCAAAGTTGTGAGGAACCTTCTGCCTCTGACACCTGAGTGCTGGGTTCACAGGCATATGCCATCATGGCTGACTCTTTCTCCGTTTAAATAGTGGAATGTCTGGCTGGAGTTGCTCAGTGGTTAAGAGCTCTTTTTCTTGCAGATGACCTGAGTTCAGTTCCCAGCACCCACATGGTATGGCTCAGATCTTCCTGTAACTCTGTTACAGAGGACCTATTACCATTTTCTGGCCTTTGTACAGAACTGTAAATACATTAAAAAAGGGTTATCCTTTACATTTTCAATTGTACAAGAAATTTATATATCTTACACATAAATTTCTTAACAGATACATGATTTTCAAATAGTTTCTTCCACTTGGTGGCTTACCTTTGCACTTTCTTGGTGGCATCTTTTCAGATATATATATTCAGTGTATAATGTTGATGATGTCTAGTTTTGCTTTTAGTATCTATCTAAGACTGTTTCTTTCTAAAAGCACTAAAATTTAAAATCCTACATGTATGTGCTATATTTTAAGTTAATTTTGTATGTAAGCATCTGATAGAAGTCCAACTTTGCTCTTTTTTTAAAAAAATTTAGGACATTGAATTTATTTGTTTTTGTTAGTATATTGCAAGATAATGAGTTTCACTGTGGCACTGTTATGCAGGAGGATAATGATGTTGGCCTCTCCCCTCCACTGTGAGTCCAGCTACAAAGACAGGGAAAAGGAAGGGACACAGCAAATGACCACTCACCCTGGACTCTGAAATCTCTGTGTCAAAGAACCAAGAATTTCAGCATAACTAACAAAAACATGTTGTCAATATTAAACCCATATAGACAACAGTCTTTTTATAATAGATATGTTTCAAATAAGCATGTTAAAGTGGTAGGAACACATTCGAAGGAAAGCATATGTTACCTTGGGATTTAACCTTCTCTTTCATCCATAAACAGTTTCTGAGAACACCACAAGCAAGATTAGCCATGTTTATAGTTAAAACATAGGCAGAGAACTTCCTGGCGACTTCTTAGTGTGTACACCTGACACAACTCATCCCAGAAAACACCTTATCATCTTATTTACGAAAGAAATTTCCTGAGATAAAACCATTTAAAAATTTTAAATCCTTTGAGCAATGTAAGCTCCAAAATCATGTAAGATGAAGAGATGGTTTGGAGGTTAAGAGTGCTGGCAACTCTTGCAGANGACTCAAGCTCAGTTCCCAGCACCCACATGGAAGTTCACAAGCATCACTCCAGTTCCGGGGGATCTGATGACCTCTCCTGGTCTCCACTAGAACTTAATGCACACGATGCATAGACATACACGCAGGCAAAACATGCATACACTTAAAATATAAATACACAAGTCAACCTTTTTTAAAAAAAATGTGTAAGTGTAGAGACACTTAATATGCCTCTTTTGTCAGGCCATGCCCCACCACAGAAAGTGTATCACTGTTGTTATTAAGCCCTACCTGCACCCTAATACCCATGCTTAAATTCATATCTTATAAAAATTAATTCCAACTTTGCTTGGTATTGACTCATCCTAAATTTTTTTCTCTCCAGCGGGAATCAAGACCATCAGCTTTACCTGAGTTGAAGTCCACCCATGTTGAGGTCTACTCAGGCTGCTCAGCCAGCTGTGTGGAGCAGTTTCTCCTGCTGCTACTGAAGATTGGTAACCCTCCCTTACACCGTGTCATCAAACCCCTTATGCTTCCCTGACAGACCCATTCCCGTGTTCATGTTTGTAGTCTGTTATTTCCCTCTAGATTTCACAGATGAATATTTGAGACTCATCTTTCTGAGTGTGGCCCCAGTTTCATTCATCTCCCTGCAGTAGTTATTAATTCTAAGTAGATTACATATGTATTGCATTTTATAAAGACTGAGTTAATACTAGGTTCCTGATTTTCTCATGTTGGTTTGTTTAGCTGTTGAAATGTTCAGTAGCCAAGAAGCATGCTTCTGCTTCTTCTGTTGTATGCTTCAGGCCAGAAGAGGAGCATATATTTATTTGAGAAACAAAAGTGCCTGTAGCACTAGGCACTTGTGTTAGGCAAGGTCCTCCAGAGAAACAGAAGCAATAGAATATACATTATAAAGGGGATTGTGATTGCTAACTTCAACTCTGAGCTTGACACAGCTAGAATCACCTGGGAAAATCCCAGTAAGGGATTTATTGTGTTGGTTGACTCAGTATCAGCTGGGTAATCCAACACGAGTGTTGTGTGATGTGATATTTTGTTTGTGTTCTGACAAATAAAGCTTGCCTGGATATCAGAGAATCTGAGCAGCCATAGTCACTTCTTACCTCTACGAATCCTCTGACCAAATGGGGGAGATTCTGTCTCTACCTGCCTTATATTCCTGCCTATACCTCCTAATGCTGGGATTAAAGGTGTGAGCCTCCCATATGCTGGGATCAAAGGCATGATCCTCCCTGGTACTGGGATTAAAGGCGTCCACCACTACCGCCTGGCTTTGTTTCTCCTTTATACTGATTCAGTCTCCTGTAGCCCAAGGTGGCCTTGAACTCCTGATCTCCCTGCTTCCTCCTCCCAAGTGCTGGGATTAAAGGTGTGTCCCACCACTGCTTGGCCTCTATGCTTAACTAGTGGCTAGCTCTACCCTCTGATCTCCAGGAAAGCTTTATTTGTCAGAGCACAAACAAAATACCATACAACGCATGAGTGTGTGTGTGGGGGGGGGTCTGCATGCTGGAGAGGCAGAAAACTAGGTAATGCCCAATCCAGGAAACTCAGCTGCCTCAGTATGGTGCTGAAGGACTGGAAAACTACCTAGAGTCAGTGGTGCTGAATCAAGATGAAGATGGAAGAAACTAGAGTTCATCATGATCACCACCACCCCAACCACCCCACCATCATCATCATCAACATCATTATCAGCAGCAGCAGCAACAGTAGCAATACATGCACTTGTTCATAAAGAAGCTTGTAGGTGTAGATAATTCCTTCTGGTTTTGTTTTTGCATGCAGTCACTTGGTGGAATTTATGTACATGCTGAAGGTGTATTGTTTTGCCCTAGTTACTGTTCTACAAAAGACTCTGCTGTGAAAACACTCACACAAACAAAGGTGTGTTTCACCAGTCCTAGATAACTCTTAATCCAGTCAAATTAACAGCCAAGACCAGCCAACTATCACAATACTCTATGCTGGGATGAAACAACAAGGGATGAGTAACTTGGCTCATAGGTGGATAGAGGATTTGAATAGATTTTTATCCACATGACATAAAAATGGCTGACAGGTATATGAGAATGTGTTCAGCATCACTAATCACACTCTCTTATTTTCCAAGGTCTGCAAAATACAAGCCAACACAAGCAAGCAGTAACTTGCAGCTTAGCAGAGGCAATAGGCAACAAGCTCTATCTTAAGTACTATCGTACTGAGAGTATGGCTCATAATTAACTATGCAGTCAATTTAATTTTTGTTAAGCAACACAATATTTTTTTCACAATGAATTTGAATCATAGACAGGGTTTGCTGTGAAAGAATATTTTCAGTAAGATTATCTCGTGTGAACTATGGTCAAGACAATCTAATTTTTCCATAATTTCCAAGAATCCATTTCAGAGATTGGTGTGGTATAGAGCCAGTATTTCCTTTCTTTCTGTCTCTGTCTCTGTCTGTCTCTCTCTCTCTCTTTCTTGTTCTTCCTTCTT
>LZPO01056622.1:2120-19542 GCA_001675575.1 Neotoma lepida
CAAGGCCACACCTACCCCAACAAGGCCACACCTACCCCAACAAGGCCATACCTCCTACTCTTTTCAAATAGTGCCATTTCCTAAGAATTCAAATATATGAGCCTATGGCTGGCCATTTTGATTCAAGCCACCACACTGCTCATGTGATACTCTAACACACCCTAACACAGTGTGGTTGCCTTCTGTTTGTGTCCTAAAAACCTGGAAGAGGTTGAATTTTTAAGATAGTGA
This sequence comes from Neotoma lepida, assembly GCA_001675575.1. Taxonomy (NCBI): domain Eukaryota; kingdom Metazoa; phylum Chordata; class Mammalia; order Rodentia; family Cricetidae; genus Neotoma; species Neotoma lepida. The sequence goes on from LZPO01056622.1 coordinate 2,352, forward strand.
ACTAATGTTTCAGAAGAAGAAATTTCAAGACAGTAGACCTTCCAGGCTATGGCATGGATAAAGTTCGATGCACTCATTCAAGCTTGTAGTGAGAAACAGAAAAATATTGGGCAGAAAGATACAAAAAGTGTATTTGTCAAAGTAAAGGCCATGAGAAAGTTTAAAATTTTAGCCAAGGCAGCCATCATCAAAGAAGCAAATGTGATTGATTGTCAATTTGACAGAATACAGAAGGTATTCTGTAGGTACTGAAGGCAGGTACTGAAATAAAGCAGCTGTAATTCTTACAGAAAAAACTCCTGCTCTACAATGAAGCAATAGAAAATATACTCCATCAAAGTCACACCCATCTAAAGGTTCAAACTGGGGAAACACAAACCTGCTTTAAAGGAGAAAGCCTGGAATGAGAGTGAAGTTCAAGGGATTCCATACTGAAAAACAATGGCCTAAGAAAGTGACTTTGCTGATTGAACTAACCAAGCCGACAGAGGCCCATTGAGTTATGCTACATTTCAATCTCACAAAAGAACTTGAAAGTGCTATGTAGTGATGATTTTGCATGCACCCCCAAAACGCTAAAGATATCATTAAGTATTCAGCCATGGTTTCATAGAACCCGAGTCCAGAACATGTGGCAGAGTCTGAGCCACTGCACTGCACAGAAACCCTGAGACCATTACATGAAACTGTGAAGGTGAAGCCTGTTGCAATGGAGACCAGAGAATACTGTAGCTGTCACTGTATCATCTACAGAGGAAACTGTATGTGTGGAGTCAGCACAAGAGAAAGTCTATGTGAACTGCATAGAGCAGAAATGATGGACCAGAGCTTAGCAAACCTCTGGAGCCTAGATGATTCTATCATGAGACACCCAACATGCTGCAACAGGATTTAGTATTTGATCTACATTTCTTCTTGGTTTTGTCCAATTATTTCTAGCTCTGCCTCCATTCTTTGCAGTGGAGATATTTATTCTGTGCCAGTGTACATTAGAGCTATGGAACTAACATTTGTTTATTTTATAGGAGTTTGCAATTGAGAAATTTCCTGGGGTCAAAGAAAAAACTTGGACTTAGGATTTTAAAAAGATAATTGGAACTTTAAAAGAGTATGGAGAATTTTGATGATTGAAAAATACATATTTTACATTATGAGAGGACCATGAACCTATGGAGACAAGTGGAATAAGGTTATGGATTAAAAATGATGTTTGTATGTCAAGTTGATAAGGGGTGGAGTTTCAATGGTATTGATTGTCAATTTGACAGAATACAGAATAACCTAGAATACAGGCTTCTTGCCCCAAGTGCAGCTCTATAGATTAGGCTAGCCTCTGGACATGCCTGTGAGGAATTATCTAAATCATGCTAATTGAGATGCAATGACTCATTTTATCTTTGGGCAGAGTACCAAAACTTGGTCTGGGGTCATGATCTAAATAAAAAGGAGAAAGTGAGCTGAGTTAGCATTCATTATGCTCTGCCTTTTTGCTGTCCGTGTAACCACTGCTCAAACTCCACAATGTGGTTTACATACTATTTTAGACTACACCCTAGAACTATGAAACAAAATAAACACCTTTTCTCTTAAGTTATCTCTGTCAAGGTATTTCATCACAACAAATGAGAAAAATAATTAATATATCTATATCTCCAAATGTTTTCATTTAAAGTTCCTCTAGCAATTTTAGCATTTCAGGTTTTGAATTATGGTCTTCAGTCTATTTTGAGTTGATTTTTTGGTTCAAAGTGAGAGATATAGATGTAATTTCATTTTTCTATGGGTTGATAATTTTAACAGTTGAGTAGGCTGGTGTTTCATTTTCATATATATGTGTTTGACACCTATTACAATATGGCCTATTTTTCTTCTGGGTATAACATATCTACTCCATTGCCACCATGTAGCAGATAACTCCTAGATCTAGGAGCCATAACAACGAATAAAAGGAGCAAAGCAGTAGCAGCCAGGGATCACTGATGGCAATGGAGCCCCTCATACTCTCTTGGAGACTGAGGAAAGGAACATCCCAGGATCCTAACCTAGAGTTGGGTGCTTTTCATTTCCTAAGCTTTCTAGGCTGAAAATGGTCTTTGGAGATGCTACAGTGTAAGTTAACTGAAAGTAGGACTGGAAGTAGAAAGTTAACTGAAAGGAGAATTTTTATCTTGACTTGTACATACATTTATTATCTATGATGTGATCAGACTTTTGTAGTGAAGCAACTGGTTTTTAGTCACTCATGCTCCTGATACTAATCTCTAATCCATGCTCTATAAGTGAAGTGTGGCAATAAACTTACAGGTTTGCCAAGTTGGACATTGGTAGACTCGTCCTCTGGTCTGTCATCTGTATTCCATCCAAGGTTAATGGCCATTCATTTATGTCTTAATAAAACAATAGATTTATCAGACGTTAGATATCGTAGGTGTGCTTTTTATGTATGGGTCCTCTATTGTGGCCATTGGTATATGTTTCCATATGTGGCAGAACAAGCCACAGCCAACCTCACCTTGCCAACTCCTCAGCTGATCTTGTTTCCTCAGACTGAAAGCCTCTGAGTCCTCACCCGAATGGATCTCAGCTGAACTGCTGCTCAAAAGCCTAAAAGCTTAAAGGGCCTCTAGCTCCTGTTCCTCACACCTTATATACCTTTCTGCTTTCTGCCATTACTTCTTGGGATTAAAGGCATGTGTCTTTCCCAAGCAAAACATAGATCTCAAGTCCTGGAGTTAAGGATGTGTACCACCATGCCTGGCTCTGTTTCCAGTGTGGCCTTGAACTCACAGAGATCTGGATGGATTTCTGCTTCCAGAATGCTAGGATTAAGGGTGTGTGTGCCAACATTTTCTGGCCTCTATGTCTAATCTAGTGGCAGTTCTGTTCTCTGACCCCAGGAAAGCTTTATTAGGGTGTACAATATATCAACCACATAGCAGCATTGGCAGGCATGCCAGCAGGAGCAGCAAACTGAAAGCTCATATAAAAGCATGAAGCAGAGAGAGCAATGAACGGACCCCAAAAGACATACTTCCTCTTGAAAGACTACATCACCTGAGCCTCACCCCACAGTANCACCAATAAGGAATCAAGCATTCAAATGTCTCAGTTTATGGGGGATATTGCTCATTCAAACCACCACACATAGGGATCAGCATTTTGAAAATTAAATCTTCAGATGAACTTATTTGAAGGATAATTCTCACAACACTTTAATCAGAAAGTACAAATTATTTTAGCATCTTGCTTAATTTCAAACATTCCCCAGAGAAAATTATGCTGACATATTATTTCCTTTTTAAAAATTAATTTGTTTTACATCTCAACCACAGTTTTCCTCTCCCTCTTATCCCAGTCTCTGCCCCCACCTTTCCTCTGCCAACCCCAATCCTCTCTTTCTCCATTTCTATTCAGAAAATGGCAGCCTCTCATGGATATCAACAAAACATGACGTATCAAGTTGCCTTAAGACTAATCACCTCCCCTTGTATTAAGGCTGGGCAAAGCAACCCAGTATGAGGAGTAGGGTTCCAAAAGCCAGCAAAAGCATCAGGGACAGCCCCTGCTCCCACTGTTAGGAGTCTCACAAACTGATCCCACTATTAGGAGTCCCACAAGAAGACCAAGCTACACAATTGTTGCATATGTAGAGGGCCTAGGTTAGTCCTGCACAGGCTCCCTGGTTGTCAGTTCAGATGCTGTGAGCTCCTATGAGCCCACGTTAGTTGATTGTGTGGGTTTTCTTGTGATGTACTTGACTCCTCTGGTTTCTACAACCCTTCCTCCCTCTATTCAACAGAATCCCCTGACCTTGACCTAATGTTTGGCTATGGGTCTCTGCATCTGTTTCCATCAGTTGCAAAATGAAGCCTTTCTGATGACAACTGGGCTAGGTACCAATCTATGAGTANAACAGAACATCATTAGGCATCATTACAATGGCTTTTTTCCCCCTCCAGTCATGTTTGGTTCTATCCTAGGTCTCTGGGCCATCCAACCTCTGAAATGGTTCCGGTGATACAGGCAGTGTTAGGGGTGGACTCACTCTTGTGGCATAGATCTGAGACTGAATCAGTCATTGGTTGGCCACTCTCACAATCTCTGTGCCACCTTTACCCCAGCACATCCCATAGGCAGGACAGACTATGGTCAAAGATGGGTGACTGGTTGGTGTCCTAATCCCAGGAGTAGAAGACTTGCNTAGTCACAGGGAATGGCCAGATAAGGCTATGTGTCCCCAGTTGCTTAGAATCTTAGCTGGGGTCATCCTTGTAGAATCCTGGGAGTGTCCCTTGCACAAGTTTTCTACCTCACCATAAAATGCCCCCCTTTCCAGTCTGTCCTTTCAGTGCTCTCCCCCTCCATCCTCCGTAACAGGAATCTTAAATCTTATTAATAAAAAACAAACCTGGAGCCAGGTATTGGAGTAAATTCTGAATGATCAGAGAGACAGAACAAGCCACAGCCAACCTCACCTCACCAACTCCTCAACTGATCTTTATTGGGTGAAATTATTAAGGCAACTCCACGTAGTTAAGAGGTTTATTTAGGGATTTAGGGCAACTTACAGCAAGTAAAGGGGCTGCTCACAGGGTCCAGGAGAGGTGAGGTGCAGTCCAGCGGTGTTCTCTGGAGAACTCTGCTTGGTCCACCATCCAGCATCCAGGATCCAGGAACCAAGAGGGCCGGCTTGGACNGATCTCCTGTCTTAAGGGCTCCTGTCTCAGCCTGCCCCAGGGTGGTCCTAGGTAGGCGTGGCAGTTACCAGAAGCCTCAGTAGGAGTTGTGCTTCCAGGTCAAAGCTGGAACTGCTGCCCACTACAGATTTCTTTCCTCAGCCTGCAGGCTTCTGAGTCCTTACCCGAATGGATCTCAGCTGAACTGCTGCTAAAAGCCTCAAAGCTTTAAAAGCCTAAAAGAGCCTCTAGTTCCTGGTCCTCACGCCTTATATACTTTTCTGCTTCCTGCCATCACTTCCTGGCATTAAAGGCATGTGTACTTCCCAAGCAAAAACATGGGATCTCAAGTGTTGGGATTAAAGGTGTGCCACCATGCCTGGCTCTGTTTCCAGTGTGGCCTTGAAGTCATAGAGATCCAGATGGATCTCTGCCTTACCAGTGATAGAACTAAAGGTGTGTGTGTCACCATTTTCTGGCCTCTATGTCTCTGACCCCAGATAAGTTTATTAGGGTGCACAATATATTGGGGAAACACAATATCACCACATTTACCCTTTTTTGTCTAAAATAATTAAAGAAGCTTATAACTAATATAAGAAAAACTATATCCAAAAAGTAGATTATTCAACTATTAGGATATAGAGAAATGAGAGTTAGTAGTTAGTCATTACAATCAAACTTGTAGTTTTATTAGATGTTTTCAAGGTTAAGCAGAGATATATTTTAGATAGACAAGTCATCTTCAAACCCTTAGAGATCCACAGAATATGGCATTTAAAATGTTTTAATAACTTAGATTTTTTTTTCTTTTTTTATGACTATGAGACATGTTGGCTCCTGGCAGCACCAATTTATTTCAGAGAAGATATGGATATTGAAGAAACTGCATATGGAATTAACTTTCTTTGTGACAAAAGTTAGCCACTGGGCAAGAAAGTGCCCTCTCATCAACTGCTGACAGGATGCTGTTCAAAATCAACAAGCAGGACACAAAACAAAAGACTACCCATCCTTGCCAAGATAAGTGTGGTTGCAGCTTTGGCAACAGGCATCTTCTGAGGACAAGACAATATGGCACCATCGCTGAAGTGGCTTTGCAATCTGGAAAAGGTACAGTGCCTCTTCCTTCAAAGGCAGCTGAACAGGCAGTCGACGAATGGCTACTGGTGTGCTCTGGAACAGTAGCTGTAACAGTTATTCTTGGAGGAGTAACTAGGCTCATGGAGTCTAACCTCTCAATGATAGATTGGCATTTAACAAAGGAGATGAAGCCACCTACAAGCAGAGAACAATGGAATGCCAAGGTGAAGCCACCCACAAGCCTAGAAAAATGGAAAGCTGAATTCCAAAAATACCAGCAATTTCCAGATTTAAAAATCCTTAATCATGACAGGACACTGGTGGAACCCAAGTTTATTTGGTACATGGAATACTTGCAATGAATGTGGGATCGAGCTGTAGACCTTGAGTACATCCTGCTTCACAAACAAGTCTATCAGATATGCTAAGTCTATAGGCTGCAGATGATGGCCCAATGTTTTGAAAAACCTCAGGTGACTGTCCAGGCAGCTGGCTGTTTCTGTCAACTCACATTTTTTTTGGAAGTCACTTGTTTGCATTTCTGGTTTTACTTGGTAATATTTCCTTCTCAGGTCTCTGAGGGAGTTGAAGATTAGATAGTTACAGTTATAGTTATAATTTTCTTCGTTAAGAAATTCAAAAAAACTCACTAAAAGGTGTAAAGTGCATAAATTTGAAAGACATCATAAAATAGTTTTCTGTTAGTGATATAAGTTAGAATAAAATGAATTAGGTACATTTAGAACTCACCAAAATAGGATAGATAATGGAGTATTTTCTCTGAATTTGTCAAATGCAAATGGACTGGACATTGTTGATGTATATTAGTTACTTGTATATATTGTATATAGTTATTGTACTTGTTGTATATAGTTTTTCTTATATTAGTTATAAATTTTTTAAAATTTTTATTAGACAAAGAGGGAAATGTGGTGGTATTTTATCTATGTCTCCCAATAAAATCTATCTAAGGATCAGAGGAACAAGGTGAGCCACTAGTCTTGCAATGTTAGCACACGATCTCAATCCTATCAGGTAGCAGGCAGGGTCTGTCTGGATCCCTGTGAGTTCCAGGTTACACTAGGAACAGAGTCAAGCATGGAGACACATGCCTTTAATCCCAATATCAACCATAGAATTTTGGAGCTGTATACAGACTGCCAGGAAGTGATGTAGCTAGGCTGAGAGAGCCAATGGGAGAACAGAACAGAAAGGCATGGAGATACAGAAACTCACTCTTTTGGAATTAGCAGCATTGGTGAAGTGAGCCTGGTAGCTGTTCCTAATTCCTCTGATCTCTGTCAGATTTTCACCCTACTTCTGGCTCTGTGTTTTATTTAACAAGACCGTTTAGAAATTCATCTTACAATCCTCCCTTCACCTGATCCCTTATGTTTCCATCCCCACTCACCCTAGTCCACCCACAAAATTTCTTCTATTTCTTCCCAGGGAGTTCTGAGCTTCCCCTCTAGAACCCTCCTTATTACTTAACCTTGCTGGTTCTGTGAATTACAACACAGTTATCCTTTACAGTTAATAGCCACTTAAAAGTGAGTACATAGCATGTTTGTGTTTCTGGGTCTGGTTTACCTCACCAAGGAGGTAAATTAGTTCCATCCATTTTCCTGCAATTTCCATGATGTCATTGTTTTCAGCATATGAGTAATACTCNACTTTGTAAATGTACCACATTTTCTTTACCCATTCTTCAGATGAGAGACATCTAGGTTATTCACAGGTTCTGGCTATTATGAATAAAACTGCTATGAACATTGTTGAGCAAATATCCTTGTGGTAGGATGAAGTGTCATTTGGATATATGGCCAAAAGTGGTATAGCTGGATCTTGGGTTCATCAATTCCAAATTTTCTGAGAAACCACCATATTAATTTTCAAAGTGGCTATACAAATTTGCACTCCCATCAGCAATGGGAGGCATGTTCCCCTTGCTCCACATCCTCTCCAGCATGAGCTGTCACTTGTGTTTTTGGTCATAGCCTTTCTGACAGGTGTAAGATGGAATCTGAGTCATTTTGATTTACATTTTTCTGATTGCTAAAGATACAGAACATTTTTGGGCCATTTGAGATCCCTCTGTTGAGAATTTTCTGTTTAGATCTGTGCCCCATTTTTAATTGTATTATTTATTTTTTTGATGTCTAGTTTCTTGTTTTTTATATATTCTTGAAATCAGCCCTCTGTCAGATATGAGCTGGTGAAGATCTTTTCCCACTCTCTAGGCTGCCATTTTATCCTATTGATGGTGTCTTTTCTTTACAGAAGCTTTTTAGTTTCACAGAGTCCCATTTATTAATTGTTGATCTTAGTGCCTGCACTATTCAGGAAGTTTGTCTCCTGTATGGATGCGTTTAAATCTATTACCCACTTTCTCTTCTATTAGATTCAGTGTATCTTGTTTTATGTTCAAGTATTTTACTCAGTTGAACTTAAATTTTGTGCAGAGTGATAGCTATGGGTCTATTTGCATTTTTCTACATGCAGACATCCAGTTAGATCAGCACCATTTGTAGAAGAAGCTTTCTTTTTTTCATTGCATAATTTTGGCTTCTTTGTCAAAAATCAGGTGCTCATGGTGTATGGATTTATATCAGGGTCTACAGTTTGATTACATTGTACAACCACTCTGTTTTTATGCCAATACCATGAGTTTTTTTTATTATTATAGCTCTAGAGTAGAGCTTGAAATCAGGGATGGTGATACTTCTGGAAGTTCTTTTATTGTACAGGATTGTTTAAGCTATTTTTTTTCATATGAAGTTGAGTATTATTCTTTCAAGATCTATGAAGAATTGCATTGGAATGTTGATGGGGATTGCATTGAATCTGTAGATTGCTTTTGGTAGGATGGCCATTTTNACTAGTTAATCCTACTGATCCATGAGCATGGGAGATCTTTCCATCTTCTGATACCATCTTCTGTTTTCTTCTTCAGAGTTGAATTTTTCAACATACAAGTCTTTCACTTGCTTGTTGAGAGTTATCACATGACATTTTATATTATATGTGGCTATTGTTAAGGGTGTTGTTTCCCTGGTTTCTTTCTCAGTTTGATTGTCATTTTTATACAGGAGGGTTACTTTTATTTTGTTTTGAGTTAATCATGTATGCACCCATTTTACTGAAGGTGTTTATCAGCTGTAGGGGTTTCCTGGTAAAATTTTTGGGGATGTTTATGTATACTATAATGTCATTTGCAAATAGTGATATTTTAACTTCTTCTTATCAGTTTTTATACCCTTGATCCCCTTTAGTGTCTTATTGCTCTAGCTAGAACTTCAAGTACTATACTGAATAGGTATGGAGAGAGTGAACAGCCTTGTCTTGTTCTTGGTTTTAGTGCAATTGCTTTGAGTTTCTTTCCATTTCATTTTATGTTGGCTATAGGTTTCCAGTAAATTGCCTTTATTATGTTTAGGTATGTCCCTTGAATTCCTGATCTCTCCAAGATTTTTATCATGAAGGGCTGTTGTATTTTGTCAATGGCTTTTTCAGCACCTAATAAAATGATCATGTGTTTTTCTTTCTTTCAATTTTGTATGGTGGATTAGATTGACAGATTTTATTATGTTGAACTATTCATACATCTCTGGGATGAAGTGTACTTAATCATGGTGGATGATCTTTTTGATGTGTTCTTAGATTCAGTTTGTATTTTATTGAGTAATTTTGCAGCAGTGTTCAAGAGGGAAATTAGTCNGTAATTGTCCTTCTTTGTTGAGTCTTTGTGTGGTTTGGGTATCAAGGTAACTGTGGCCTCATAGAATGAATTTGGCATTGTTCCTTCTGCTTCTATTGTGTGTAATAATTTGAGGAGTATTGGTATTAGTTCTTAGAAAGTCTGCAAGAATTCATTGCTAGAATCGTCTATCCCTGGGCTTTTTTGGTTGGGAGACTTTTCATGACTGCTTCTATTTCCTTAGAGGTTATAGATCTATTTAAATTGTTTACTGATCTTGATTTAACTTTGGTAAGTGGTATCTATCAAGAAATTTGTCAACTCCTTTTAGATTTTCAAATTTTGTGGAGTGNAGGTTTTTGAAGTATGACCTAATGATTCTCTGAATACCCTCAGTGTCTCTTCCTATGTCCCCCTTTTTGTTTCTGATTTTGTTAATTAGACATGTTCTCTATCTCTTTCATTTAGTTTAGATAAGGGTTTGTCTATCTTGCTGATTTTCTCAAAGAACCAACTCTTTGTTTCATGGATTCTTTGTATTGTTCTCTGTGATTCTATTTTATTAATTTCAGCCTTCAGTTTGATTATTTCCTGTTGTCTACTCTCTCCTTTTGGGTGTGGTTGCTTTTTTTGTTAGAGATTTCAGGTGTGCTGTTAAGGCTCTAGTATGAGATCTCTCCAAACTATTTATGAAGGCACTTAGTGCTATGAACTTTCTCCTTAGCACCATTTTCATTGTGTTCCATAAGTTTGGGTATGTTGTACATTCAGTTTGAATTCTACAAAGTTTTTAATTTCTTTATATCTCCCTAGTGGTCATTTAGTAGAGAGTTCTACAATTTCCATGAGTTTGTAGGCTTTCTGTTGTTTCTGTTGTTGTTGAAATCCAGCTTTAATCCATGGTGGTATGATAGGATGCAGAGGGTTATTTTAATTTTCTAGCATCTGTTGAGACTTGCTTAGTGACTGAGTATATGGTCAATTTTGGACAATGTTTCATGAGGAGCTGAGAAAAAAGTGTATTATTTTGTGTTTGGGTGAAATGTTCTATAGATATCTGTTAGGTCCATTTGTGTCATAATGTCTGTTAGCTCTAGTATTCTATTTAGTTTTTATCTGGGTGATCCAACCTTTGGTGAGAGTTGGGTATTGAAATATCTCACTATCAATGTTTGATGGTCAATGTGTGATTTAAGCTTTAGTAGTGTTTCCTTTATGAACATGTGTTCATAAAGATATTGAGAACTGAGATATCATCTTGGTGGATTTTTCCCTTGATGAATATCAAGTGTCCTTCCCTATCTCTCTTGATTAATTTTTGTTTGAAATATATTCTATTATATATTATAATAGCCACACCAGCTTGCATCTTGGAGCCATTTACATGGAAAATCTTTTTCCAATTGTTTATTCTGAGGTAATTTCTATCTTTGATGTTGATGTGTGTTTCTTGTATGCAGCATAGGAAGTGTCTTGTTTTCATATGCATTCTGTTAATCTTTTTATTGGAGAATTGAGTCCGTTGATATCAAGGACCAATGATTGTTAATTCCTGTTATTTTGTTATAATTGATGGTGGTACTCATGTGTGTGTGTGTGTGTGTGTGTGTGTGTGTGTGTGTGTGTATGTGTGTGTGTTATCCTTCTTTAAGTTATGCTAGTGCAAGATTATTTATTGCCTGTGCTTTTGTGGATGTAGTTAACCTCCTTAGGTTGGAGTATTTCTTTTAGTATCTTCTGTAGGTATGGGATGGATTTGTGGATAGATAGATAAATTTGACTTTATCATAGAGTATCTTGTTTTCTCCATCTATGGTGATTAAAAGTTTTGCTGTGTATAGAAGTCTTGGATGGCATCTGTGGTCTCTTAGAGTCTGCAGAACATCTATCTGTTCTGGCCCTTCTGGATTTTAATACCTCCATTGAGAAACTGGGTATAATTCTAATAGGTCTGCCTTTATATGTTATTTGGCCTTTTTCTCTTGCCACTTTTAACATTCTTTCTTTGTTCTCTGTGTTTGGTGTTTTGATTATTGTGTGGCAAGAGGTCTTTCCTTTCTGTTACAATCTATTTGGTGTTCTTTAAGCTTCTTGTGCCTTTATAGGTACGTCCTTCTTTAGGTTAGGAAATTTTTCTTCTGTAGTTTAGTTCAAAATATTTCCTGGGCCTTTGAGCTGAGACTCTTCTCTTTCTATTCCTATTATTCTTAAGTTTGTTTTTCATAGTGTCCCAGATTTCCTGGATGTTTTGTGTCAAGAATTTTTTAAATTTAGTATTTTCTTTGACCAGTGTATCTATTTCTTCTCTCATGTCTTTAACACCTGAGATACTCTTTTCCAACCCTTGTATTCTGTTGTTAATTCTTGCATCTGTAGCTCCTGTTCACTTACCTTGTTTTTCCATTTCCAGAATTCCCTTAGTTTGTGTTCTTTATTGCTTCTATTTCCATTTGCAGGTTTTATTCATTTTCATCAACTGTTTGTTTTTCTTTATTCTCTTGACATTCTTTGAGAGATTTATTTATTTCCTCCAATTTTTTGATTGTCTTTTCCTTAATTTCTTTAAAGGATTTATTTGTTTCTTATTTAAGAACCTCTATCATCATCATAAATTTGGTTTCAAAGTTGTTTATTTGTGCTTCTATTGTGTTGAAATATTCAGGCTTGCTGTAGTGGTATGGCTGGGCTTTGGTCATGGCATTTTGCCCTGGCTTTTGTTCTTTGTGTTCTTAAGGTTACATTTAAGCATCTGGATTTGGAGTGATTATAAGTCTAGGTGTCAATTTCTGGATTTGTCTTTGTTGGAATAATATTTTCTTTCTTGGTTTCTTTTTCTTCTCTGGTCTTCTGGCTGCCATGTCCTGATGTTGGGTAAATGGTCTCCACCTTCACTGGGAGCTTGTGGTCATTTGAAAGAAAATTGCCCCCAAAGGGAGTGTCATTATTAAGAAATGTGGCTTTGTTGGAGTAGGTATGGCCTTGTTGGAGGAAATGTGTCATTGTAGCAACAGGTTTTGAGGGCTCATATATGCTCAAACCAGGCATGGTGACTTAGATGACTTACTGTTGTCCTCCCTATCAAGATGTAGGACTCTTAGCTCCAGTGTCACATCTGCCTACAACTCATTATGTCACACCACCATGATAATAACTAAACCTCNAAAAATTTAAGCCATTTCAATTGAATGTTTTTCTCTTATAAAAGTTGCTGTGGCCATGGCCTCTCTTCAAAACCATAGAAACCCTAACCAAGACAAGAGTGGACTTCTGATAGCCTAGATGGCCTCTGGTCCAGCAGGAGTTGTCTGTCCAAGTTTGTGGCTAAAGTTATGGCTATGTGCATGGTCTCTGAGCTGACCAGGTTTCCTCTGGGTTCAGGATCCTGGGCCTGGCTTCTAGTGGTATAAGAACCTTCTGCCTGGTTTTCTGGGAGNAGGCCTCGTCTCTGGGGTTCAGAATGCTGGCATGGCCTATGATGGGCTAGAATTCTTCCACCAGAATATGGACCAGAATATGTTATGACAAGAGGAGGGGCAATTGGAGTTACACTGGGAGAGTGTGGGTAGGGTTGGGGGCAATCTTACCTGGGGCTCGGGATGCTGACCTGGCCTCTGGTGGGGTTGGAGGCTTCTGCTAGAGGTGTGGGCCCAAGGATAAGGTGACAAGGAAAGGAGAAAAACTTGGGGTTAAGGTGGGTGGGCACAGGCAGGGCAGGGCAGGGTAGAGGTGGCTTATCTGTTTTTCAGGGAGCTTGCCTGGCCTCTGATGGGGTAGAAAGCTTCCATAAGTGGTATGAGCTGGGATATGGTGATGAGGAAAGGAGACACAGTTGGGGTTATGTTTTAGAGGCACATATGGGGGCGGGGTTCAGTCTTAACTAGAGCTCAGGATGCTGGCCTGACTTTTGATGGAGAGGGGGGTTTGACAGAGGTGTGAGATAGGATCAGGTGATAAGAAGAAGAGGTGCACTTGGGGTTATGCTTAGTAGGCAAAGACAGGGTAAGGTGGGAGTTCGGGGCTGGCTTACCTGGTTTTCTGGGAGCTGGCCTGGCCTCTTATGGGGTGGAAGTGACATACCATTTTCTTATCAGCTATGTCCATAATTGGCATTCTGTCATTTTTATGTAACTCTACTGCTGCTATTGTTTATAATACTTCAACGGTGTCAGTGATTTTTTTTGTGTGTGAAAGGACATTTCATTGTTTATATTTTCATTGTTGGTATTTTCATTGCTTTGATTACTAGAGTTCTCTGGAATTCTGTCAACAAAATTTAGATGTATAAAAAAATGGTACTACTGACTTCAAGTTGTTATTAATGGGAATTTGTCACATTGTTATTTGACCATCTTCTCTTATAACTTCATAACTATTAAAGTATGATTCTAATGATAGAGCCTTTATTTGCATGTGCCTAACATGTAATTATAATAATTATATATTCATTATTAAAACAATGTAAACTCATAAAATACTTTCTACTGTACTTACAATATAGGGTGAATTTTTCTAGAAGTAAGGTTTGGCTGAGCTGCAAAACAAGTTCTTTTGAGTGGAAATATGTTGAATTATGTCTAAAAATCCTACAAAATCACAACTCATTTCAAAATACTGGTGTATACTAGGAATATTAAACATTCATTAAAACATACTACATAGAGAAATACATTTCAATTTGAAGTAACTGAATTATTCCATAAAATATATGTGATAGTCACCCCTCTACATTGAGCATTTCAAAGGAATTTCTCTAGTTTTGGCAGAGCCTTGATTTATTGTTAATAATATATTCTGAAACAACCCCAAGTATGGATCATTGGGCATAATTTTATAGAATGCATCTAAATAGACTGTGCAATGATAGTGGAAAGAAAAACAGAACCATGATTCTGCCCAACCGTGGTACAGCAGTGTTATAGAGCAATTTCTCCTTGGATTGCACACCTGCTTTCTGGCCCATTAAATCCTGCTGTCTTTACAAGGAATTGAGGTTGTAATGTCTTTCCCTGATGCATACTTTTATAGAGCCATGCATAACAAGTACACATAAAGTACATATGAATGTTCACGCTGACTACATTTTTTTAAATATGTTTGATATGACTGGAACAGAAACTCATTCACCTTAAAAAAGAAATCTCTTAATTGCTTGAAGCTTTGTAGCAATAATTTCCTGACNAGTATTGCAAGGCTTCCCTGTAGTGATGTGAAATTATTATTCTACTCACTTATACATTCCTAGAAACATGATCTGATATCATTTTTCATAAAGAAGTGGTATTCAGGATAATAATATGCACATCATATCTGGTTTTATTTTTATGCACATCAGATTTCCACTGTGCTAATCTCCTGCAGTCACCTATCATTATAGTAATTCTGGTCAGTTACATCTCCTTTTTTACTGATGGGCACAGACCACTTCCAGTGATGTTTTCATGGTTTGCAGAACATACCAATAGTTAGCTAAGCAGTCATTCAACAGTGGACTTTCACTGAATGTCAATGAGCTGTGGGCATTTTTGCTATAATATCTGGAGTCCAGAGTTTTATTGTATTTGAAAGATTAAAAGACGTAAAGTAAAGAAGCAATGACCTGTACCTAATGGAGCAATATTCTTTCAGCATAGAGAGTGCTGGGAGAAGTGAGGCACAGCTCTGAAATTATAAATGTGGTTTCAAGAGTTCTTTGGATATACTATGGAACCTAAACCTATAATTTTAATGAGCATTAAATGTTTTGATTCAATTGGAGGTCATTGTATTTTCATATATTTAATTTTTATGGATACATATGCAAAATGCATATTACAATTTTGACTTGTGTAGTGAGTCATGATACAAAGTCAAATACAGCTGGCAGACTTGTCTAATTAAGGTAAATATGTTCAATTTCTATGTCCCTAGGTAAGGGTAAAACAAAATTATTATAACTAGATTATAATGGGTAAATGATAAAAATTTTAAACAAATATATGCAAAACTACTTTATTTCAATACTCTAAATATACTATTCTATTTTAACACTCTAAAAACAGCTTGTATTTCAAGTCCTAGGTCCTATTTAAATACTTACATAGTATTTAAACCAATGCAGGTCCTGTTTCTGATAAAATGTTAAAGAAGTCACCTTTCTATATCAATGTTTTGATCCTTGTTCAATGACAAAGAAATTTTTGTAGGAAATACCTAAGCACATATCAAAAAAGAAGAGGTCTAAATGATAGGGAATTTTCTGACTGAAAATTCTAATTGCTGAATATTTTATTCCTATTATGACTATCCATGTATTTTGCTTTTCATATCATTTGAAATTAAAATTGCTATTACAAGGAACTAGGAGAAAGGGGAGCAAATCCTTTATAATGACTGCCAAAGCTCCAAAGGGACAGAAGTGAAAAACNGTCCATTTCATGACCTATACACATGCAGAAGCCCTTATCTCACAGGGAAGGAAAATTATTACAAAAATTTACATCATAGCTCCAAAATCAGTGAATAATGTTGTGTTGTTTCATTTATATCTATTTTAGTATGTTAGCTGACTTAATTCAGTACACCAAGTCCTAGAAACATCTTTACTCCAATTGATTTTTTTNAATTTTTTCTAACTGATACGTGTAAAGACAATCAATAAAGTCTTGTGTCATATCACCCTGCTGAGTCAAATCTTTGTATCTTGGTTAGCAAAATTAACTCAGAAATTTCTAACTTGTAACAAACTTATTTTTTATCACCTTGGAAGAATATCAGTTAATACATACAGTTATATCCTGTGTTGCAGAATCAATTTTTAATGTTGTTTTTAATATTAAAATTCTTGGAAAGATAGAATTCTAACAATTTTAGTAGTTTTCTGGTCAAATTGCTACCAAAAAAATATATATTCTTCAAGTGACTCTATCAAATAGCTGTATTTTTTACAAACCAATGATTCTTGACATTTATTTTGTACTGTACATAATTGTTTATGTAAATGTTCAAATAATCAATTTCAATATAACATATTTGAGATCTAGCACATACCATTTTTACAACAATTACACTGTAACATTATTTAGTTATTCAAGAGCCAGCTGGGCAATCACTACTGAGAAATAAATAGCTGTCAAAAGATTTCCTATTTACCTTATATAATCTTCCCTATAATTCTCTGAGAGATTGCTGTGCTGTGAAGTTTTAGACAAAATATTAAGGGTCAGGTGAGATAGGTAATTTATCCTANATTTCATGTTTCTGACTGATCCCACACCATGTTGACTCCCATGCCTGTATTTCTAGTCACGAATCACATTTTAGACATGAGAAAATGATTCTTAAAATGAGTTACAGAAAAAATATCAGTACTTAGTAAGAATTCTACCCATACCATTAGTGCTTTGCCTCAGTGTTCTTCTGTCAGTAAGGACTTTATAACAGATGGGAAGAGGGCACATCTTAGACTAATGTAGGAACTTCCAGAGAAACATTGCCTTCACTAAAGGAAGCAATCAATACCAGTAAAGTGTGTAACTAACATTCTTGCTAGATTTTATTGTATTTTAGAGTGTTGTGCAGACTCTTTGTGGCTTATTTTTTAATTAAAAACATTTCAATAAGTAAATAAAAACAAATAATAACAAAAAACAATCAAAACACCCCTTTTCATGGCTGATGCAGTTCCCCCACCTTAAATGAAGTTTGATGCCTCATAGTAAAGTTAAACGCTTACCATCTGACCCGCCAGTCACCCTCC
>LZPO01056623.1:0-19517 GCA_001675575.1 Neotoma lepida
GAGAGAGAGACAGAGGAGACATAGAGAAACAAAAGTATTGCCTTTGAGTGTTAAGATACTGTTAATGGGTAAATAAATATTTTGACGACCTCTTATCAAGTCTATGGCAGTTGCCGTTCAATAAAAACTCCAAAAGAAGAAATAAAATATTCTCACATAAATTAGATCTCAGTANTTGTAAATGTAAGTATTTGGTAAAATATCATAGGAATGTATTAAAATTCACACACTGTGGAAGGACTTTCTACATTTCATCTTTTAATTAATTCTTAAATACCTTTGAAAAATGGCATTTTGTAGATAAATGATTGGAGCTGGCAACAATCATACTGTCTGTGGTAACCAGGTCCAAAAGGACAGATACTAATTTTTTTTTCTTACGTGTGGATGCTAGACTATAACCTTTAGATACATGTGCTGCAATTAGAATAACTATAGAGGTAAGGTAGCTCATAAGGGCCTCGAGGGAGGTGGGGATAATCAATTCCAAGGAAGAGGAAATGGAATATAACGTCATAAAGAAATAAAAGGGAAAGGAGAATTGTAAGATTAACTAGAAAAAGGAATGGGAGGGCAGGATAAGGGAGGGAATGTGGGGAGGGGCAAACACCACCAAAGGTCTTTTTAAAAGCCATATGGAAATCTATAATCTAGAAGTTTCTTAAGGAATGCACATATCTGATATGAAACTAAATGGAGTTATCAAATAACAGGGGAGATAATGCCACAGGTAGACATCTTATGCCACTAAGGAAAACGTTCAGTGACAGAAATTTGTTACATCTTGTTGAGTCGTTGGCCAAGGGGTCCGAGGGTATTTCCAAGGCTATTGGTTACCCTCCCCAAACTTGTGNTTAAGCCTTATTGCTAGAGACACAATTTACTTAAGTCACTGAACATGGAAAAGTTGAGCTGGTGCCTAACTAGAAGATTCACCTATCCTGATAAGCACTCATGGACTAGAAGGTACTTTTAAGGCTATTGGATAAGAAAAGTAATTATCTGTATCACCCAGGTACCAACCCTGTGACCTACAACAGTGACCTGCCTGCAAGATATACTAGTGCACTAGTAGCATAAATGTAAATGAGAATAACTAATCATTTATTATTATTACTATCAACATTATTTATTTTTTAATTTTTTTATTAATTAAAGTTTTTCATTTATTTTATGCACCAACCACAGTTTCCCCTCCCTCCTCTACACCCATTCCCTCCTCCCCTCTCCCATCTATCCCCCTGCCCATGTAGTCCTCCTCCATCTCCATTCATAAAGNGGCAGGCCTCATATGGGCATCAACAAAGAATATTACATCAAGTTGAGGCAGGACAAATCTCCTCTCCCTGCATCAAGGCAGGGTGAGGCAACCAAGCATAGGGAACTGGTTCCAACTCCATGAGATGAAACCTATTCCTGATATTGCTGGAGTGTCCAGGAACTTGAGTGTAGTTATATCAATTGCCTTATAGGAAAACCTATGCCTATTATTCTGTTGAAAGTGCTTAGTGATGATATTAATCCTAATGACATATTGTTGTATGATACTTATAGGTCAAGACATCACTCAACCCTCATCAAAGGAGCATATTCTTACAGTAGATGGGAACTAACACAGAGAACCACAGTTGGACAATGTACAGAGAGGGAGAGACTTTAAGCACTCATTCCTAATCATGATATCTTCATTAAATCCCTCCCATCAAGGCTCAGGATCTATGCTGAAGAGGAGATAGAAGAATTGTAGGAGCAAGGGTATGTTGATGACTCTTGGAAATAGATTCTTCCGTCTAAATACAAAAGGGTGAGGAACTCACAGTGACCATTACAGCATGTTCAAGACCTCCTGAAAGTTCAAGCCAGACAAATTCAAGCATCCAGAAAATGAAGTGGACAGAAAGTCCCACCACAGACCAAGAAGCTGCCTGTATCTGATACTTGTTTGGAAAGGGAAAACCAGTTTTCTTTTCTGGAGTATCACCACATCAACCATAGTTCAGCTCAGGCCCTATGGCCAGGGGTAATTTATCAGGTAACACCAAACAGACTTCATGTCTATTTTTTTACATGGCTTTTATTTCCTTTCGGCAGTTTTTTACAGTTTTAAATGTTGTTGGATTTTGTTTAGAGAGAAAGAACATGAAGTTGGGTATTTAGGGAGGCAGGGAGTATCTGGTGTAAGGAAAAGAATATGA
Source organism: Neotoma lepida (assembly GCA_001675575.1). Lineage (NCBI taxonomy): Eukaryota > Metazoa > Chordata > Mammalia > Rodentia > Cricetidae > Neotoma > Neotoma lepida. Next base: position 2,196 of record LZPO01056623.1, read on the forward strand.
TCGAAATATATTGTATAAAAATGTGTTTAAGTAAAACAACACATTTTTGAGCTACTATGAGTGCCACTTTTTCAGATTAGGAAACCAAATTCAAGAAACCTTAGCCAAATCACAGATTACTATGCATCAGTTAAACTAGTTTTCAATAAATAAGTTAACTGATGTGGTAAAAAAACAAGAATTTCTTCAATGAAAAATAAATGAAGAATACTTTTTATTTTTAAAACAAGTTATATATATATATGTGTGTATATGTATATATATATATATTTATATACATATATGTATGTATTAGAAGTTACTATGTCAGACCCATGACAGGAATAATTTCTGAAGGAAAAGTTGTAAATTTGGACTGTAGAACCACAATACATGTCATAATGCAGTTGATAATAAAAAGAGGAAGCAGGTAAGTAGATAAAACTTAATGACATCTCTCTCTACCAAATGAAACCTGAGACTACATAGGCCATGGATCTAGGGGAAAACCAAATACTATTCTTTCGCTAAAGGAACATAGCAATAAAATGACTTCTAATGACAGTCTACTCTACTCATAAATGTCTTACTCAGCCATCATCAGAGAAGCTTCCATCCATTATATATGGGAATGAATAGAGGTCCATGACTGGGCAAAGTACAGAGTGAAAGACCTTGGAATAATCAGTCCTAACTGGGACGTCTTCATCAGATACTTCTGTCAGGGCTCAGGGAACTCTGCAGATGAAGAGGAAGAAAGATTTTTAAGAGTGAAANGGAAGGAAAATGCCAAGGAAATAAGGCTATCTAGACACAAGAGGACTGGAACTCATATGAATTCCCAATGACTTTGACAGCACGCACAGGGTCTGCACAGGTCTAAGCCAGATGGGATCCAAGCACTGAAAGGAGAAGAGAATACAAGACCCCATCCTTATCCCAGAAGCTGTTTCCCATGAAAACTGATCAAAAAAATGAAAACTGAGTATAGAAACCACACTCAAGGGCAGGCCCCAGGTCAAGTAAGACAAGGACATCACAAAATTAACCAAATGGCATGTTTTTCTATTTGTTTGTTTGTTTGCTTGCTTGTTTGATGTCTCATAATGCTATGTCTTGGAATTTTTCTTTTCCTTCTCCTACAGGTCTTTTGTTTATATATATGATTTCCAATTTAATGTCTTTATGGGATTTCTTTGCATGTGAAAGCATGTGTCTCTTCTTCTATATTTCTTTCTTGTTCTTTTTTTAAACTCTTTTTTTTTGCTTGTTTGATTGTTTTGTCTTATTTAGGTTTTCTGATTGTTTTTCGTTCTTTTTTCTTTCTTTTTCTTTTTTCTCTTTAGATGCCTCTTTGTTTTCTAATGAGAGAGAGCCCAAGAAAAGTATAGATTTGGGTGAGTAGAATATGGAAGGTTCTGGAAGGAGTTGGGAGAGGAGAAACTATAATCAGAATATATTATATAAAAAAANTCTTTTAAATTTAAAACAACTTTANCTTATTTTTGCATATCATTGCATAAAGTTTTAATAAGCACTTTATATATAGAACCCCTTATGATTTTGCTTATATATTTAATTTTGAATGCACAAGAATTATTCTCAAGTACTAAATAGGAATATTGATAGAAATAGACTTGGTTATTATTGTCTCCACAGATTATTTTACATAATTAATATACATGAATATAAAATATTTTATGTTAAATTATTTGAGTTGGAATTTTTTTGCAATTTATCAAGATGATTTAATGATTTCCTTAGTAACCATATTGCTCTTGTTTATGCATATGTTTTTCATCATTATAATCTATAATTTTTTTTTACAAATGTACGAGTAATGAATACAAAAAAAAAATGGGAAAGATTGTAGGAGCCAAAGGACCAAGACCTCTGCTGTGAGATAAAGTCTTCTAAATATATTACGGAAGTTACAATCATAAAGTCTCAAGAACATGGTTGCTTAAACTAGACCTGAATAATGACAACACCATTGGTATTCTAATATTGATGGGTGAATTTTCACATTGTCCAAGCCCTACATGGAAAGCTACAGACAATCAGTGTCTGTTGTGCAGATTGTGTTGTTGTTGTTAACTTGACACCAGCTACGGTCATATGGGAAAAGGGAACATCAGTTGATACAATGGAACCAATCAGACAGGCCTGTAATCATTTTTGTTTTCCAGATGTGGGGGGATTTTCTTGATTAATGATTCTTGTGAGAGAGCACTGCCCACCTTTTGTGGTTCCAACTCTAGCCATGTAGTCCTAACATATAACAAAACTAAGCAGAGTGAACCACAGACAGCAAGCCAGTAAGCTGAATTCCGTCACAGTCTCTGCTCTAGTTCCTGTCTCATGATTCCTGCCTAAATGGCCCTCACAGGTTTGTAACTTTTCAGCCAAATAAACACTCTCCCATCAAACTCAATTTTTGTTAAGGTGTTTATCACAGCAATAGAAAGCAAACTTACCCTTCAAAGGAGTGAGAATCAGTTTTCTCCAGTCCCTAGTACTCAGCCCTAAATGCAGATACTAGATGAGCAATACTAAATTAACTCCACAAGAAGTATACGTATGAAGAAAAGGCCATGAACTTGAAAGGGATGGACATAGGCAGAGTTAGAAGAAGGAGAGGAAGGGAATAAAGAATGTAAATACAGTATTAAATAAACAAATGTATATTTATTTAAAGCAACATATAGACTACTACCATAATGAATAACTTATAGTATGTGATAGGTTTTACTACCTCTACTTTAAAATTCTTAGTATCTTTGAGAATTTTTCCCAAAGTAGCACTTAGGGTTATGTCTTCTGGCATACGTGTGACGTTCTTTCACTAACACATTTTAAAGTCCTTGTAAAAGTTTTATACTGCAACAATTTTCTTGCATAATCTTTTATGTTTATCCTGTTAGTATCACTTGAACTACATTTCTTAAAACCCTTACATTTACAATCGTATTTATGTACTTGTAACTATTTATTTTATTTAAATTATTGGAAATACCTCAAAGTATATTCAGTGATTAAAAATGGAAATTATTTTCATATTAATATCAATAGGACCAAAGTAAAAATATTAAAAGACTGAAAGAGAAGAAAAGTCCTGAAAGGTACAGAAGAAAATCCTATCATGGTTTTCTCACTCCATTTTTACTATTTTCTAGCTCCTCTTGGAGGTGAGTGAGTCTTGAATACTANGTTATCCATTTCTAACCTTAATAAAAGCATGCTTAGTGTGATAACTCTTGGTTGTTGAAGCTGCTCTAATTATCTGTTCATGCCAAACTCTCCTGGAGGTGTTAATTTTTGTTTGAATCTTCTGATTTCCCTAAGTTATCAAATTAGGAACAAATAATAGAAAATGGAAAACACATATGTTATACTTACATATTAATCATTTCCAAGAGATTGTATTATTACATGACTTTTTTTATTTCATGTATAGGTGGCTAGGCCCTATCAGTAAGCACAAAGTGAGAATGCCAGAGAAGAATCAAGAGGATTTAATTCCATCACTCTACTAGAAGATTTTTCCTAAGACTGCTAACGATCAAGGGTACACAGAATGTTTGTATGAAGAAAGTATCNTACTACTAAAATATGCTTCTTGAAAAAAATAGAGGAATGCTTATTGCTTACATTTTTGTCCAAATTTCAAATTTTAATTTTCATAAATTTAAATCTTAAGTTGTCATAAACAATATAGACTGTAATATAGTAAGAAACATAAATGTGTGTATTATGAATACAAAAACATACATTCTTGTCAACAGAGCCTGATTTACAATTATACAGAAGAAACAGATTTTCAGTTAATTTTATATATAGTCTCTTTTCAGGATGTTTTGTGTTTAATAAGTATTTTGTTATTTCTTCAAGAATTTCATATATGGCATTTTGATCATCTTTATCCCTCTTCCTAACTTCTTCTGGATTCATCNCCCATTCTGTACTCACCTAACTTTGTGTCCTCATTTTAAATAAACTCATCCAGTCCAATTAGAGCTGGCACTGTACTTTTGGATATGTGACCATCTGCTGTAGCTTGTTCCACACTGTAGTGACCATACCCTTAAATTTCATTGCTGCTCTGTTCATNATAGCCAGGGAATGAAAGCAGGCTAGATGTCTATCAACAGGTAAATATATAATGAAAATAAGGTTTATTTAGACATGGAGTAATCCTCAGATATTAAAAACAATGAAATTTTATAATTTACAGATAAATGGATGGAGCTTGGAACATCATCATGAATGAGCTAACCTAGACCCGGAAAGACAANTACCACATGTTTTCTCTCATTTGTGGATATTAGCTTTGAACATTAGAGCCACATACTTCATTTGGAATACTCAGAGAGGGTAGGGAATGAGTAAGAGCCATGTAAGTGGGCTTTTAAGGGAGGTAAGAGAAAGGAGAAGGGAAAAGGGGGAAATGTGCTTGGAATCGCTATAGTTGAAAATCATTAAAAACATNTTTCAATNAAAGAAACAATGCTCACATTAAAATTTTAGCGACTTTTATTACTCAAATGTTTGATGTCCTCAGACAGACTATGCAACAAATAGGCATTCTCTATATTTTATGTATGATTTATATTTGACAATATATATATATATATATATTTATATATATATAACTTGGAATATAGTCCTGAAAGATTAGAAAGGCTAGGTGAAGTGATATACTAGTCGTGTGTTAGTAATTGCAGAGATAATATTATCTTTTCTATAATAATATATATATATATATATAAAACTTGGAATATAGTCCTGAAAGATTAGAAAGGCTAGGTGAAGTGATATACTAGTCGTGTGTTAGTAATTGCAGAGATAATATTATCTTTTCTATAATAATAAATATTTATTTTCAGATTTACCTGTTATATACATGAAGTCAAGTCATTTAATAAGTCTTAAAATCAAAAAATATTCCAAGGGTGTTACCTTTAGGAAATACAGCAGAAATGAAAAGAAATTTCATTTTTTAATTCTGAACAGATGTTGGTGTCTTCAAATGTATNAACATATAAGTTAAATTTAATCATTTATGTAACAAAGAATCAAATAATTTCTACTAAATGTCTCCTGTGACAGTTCTACCATAATATTAAGGCCTGCAGCTAGATTTTTCTTCTTGATGCTGAGGCAGTTAAAAGTATTAATGATTAAAAACTGATCAATATAATCTGCATAATCAATATGAACCTAGACAGCCAGCCTTGACACTTTTTAGTTCAAATGTAAAAGAAGAAGACACAAAGGACACAAAGGACACAAGAGGCTTGACCCTGCTTTTGCATATTTCAAAGTACATGTTATATAAAGTGACGTCCATGATCCAGAGTCTACACTACTAATGCATTAACTTTCAGTCAGATATTATGAATTGTATACAAAACCACACAGAGTCTTTAAAGGTCAGATAACATAACTTTCAAGATGATATCTAGAATAACTAATCAATGTAAGCTAATATGAGAATATTCTGCTGTGAAAGCTGTGATTCTATGAATACTAAGAAAAATGTGTTTATTGTCCTTTGAGGAAAAAATAACGCTATTAGTGAACAGTGGGCTGTTAAATTGTTTTGTAAATAACTTCAAAGGTGATAGTATTTTTCACTGTCTCTGAAAAGGCTGAAGTAAATAGCAAAAAAGGAAGAGACAAAGTATTGGGGGAGAAGGAAGGAAAACAAAAGATTGTTTGGTTGTTCATACGAAACCAAAGCTAACTGGTTTAAGAGACAAGGGCATATAGTGGCACTGTCAGTATGGTGTGTGTTGCAGGGTCTGAAGGTTGTTCTGTCCCCCAAATTCACTACACTAAGTGTTCATAACACAAGCGAATTTACCCACTTTGTTCCACTTAATCTTCAGTTACGCACAACTGCTAAGTGAAATAACCTGGATTTAGAGTTCAGTTTCTCAGTGAGAGATTTTCCCTGTTTATAATTTCACAGTGTACCAGCCATCTGAGAACATTCCCTCAAGGGAAGACAGCAGCAAACTAGNAAGGNACACAACTGGGGAATGTTACTTTTGGCCAAGGCATGGAATTGATTGATTCTGTCAATCTATTAGGTATTAAGGAATACTACTTTAACTATCCAAAGATGTGTTACATTTGTTTGTGCTGCATTTGTTTAATGATGTAAAGATGTGTTGTATTTGTTTTACCTTGTCTGCCTAAGGCACCTGATTGGTCTAATAAAAAGCTGAAAGGTCAATAGCAAGGGAGTAGAGGACTAAGCTGGGCTGGTGGGAAGAGTGAATAAGTGGGAGGAGAAATCTAGGCTAGAGAAAGAAGAGAATGAGGGAGAAGGAGAGGGAGTCATCCGGGAATGGAGTAGGACTTACAGAATTAAAGAAAAGTAAAAGCTCTGAGGCAAAACAGAGATGAAGAGAAACAGGTTAAATTGAGTTATAAGAGCTATTGGGACAAGCATAAACTAAGGCCAAGCATTCATTGCTAATATTAAGTCTCTGTATCTTTATTTTAGAGCTGGTTGGTGGCCCAAAAGAAAGCCTGCTACAATTAGGAGTGGGATTCTGAAGAGAGTATCTCTCCTCATAAACTTGCTGTTTAATGTCTCATATTCTTTTGTAAAAGTCCTTGTAATATACTGGNGGGTCTAATATTGTGGTAGCAAAACTATGTGGCAGAAATATTTCAGTGCTATTTATACTTTCATAAGGTGGAAGGGGCTTTTGAGTTAGTAGGAGCTTGGGCTCTTGTTCATGTCTTCTANCTCACCCTCAAGATAATCACAGGTCTGATTATTGCATATGTTATGAACAAGAATGGGTTCTGATCTANGAACACTGTAAAAAATATAGTTTCTTACTCTAGTTCATCCAGAGACAACCCATATGTACTTGTTTTTATTTCTTCAAATGCATTAAAACTTGGGATCTTCAAATATTATTTTGCAAATACACTCTTCACAAATTGAACACTATATCATGGACATTGCACGGCTTATTTGCCTTATTTTTCACACAATATTATCATCTCTTGTGACATGTAAGTATGGAGAATACNAGTGTGAACAGGTAGTTACTTTTCTGTTATTCCATAATGAACTGATTATGTAAAAATGTAAGTCTTTTAATATCTATAAATCAGAAAAATATATAAAAATCATCATGAAAACTGGAGAGGCATCAGGTGTGTCTTCAGCTTCTCAGAAAGATGAGAATTATGAAAATATAAATAAAATACAGAGAAGAGTGTCTGAGGGAAAAGAGGAAAGTAATACGACATCTGAGAAAGAATGTGTGTGTGTGTATGTGTGTGTGTATGTGTGTGTATGTGTGTGTGTGTGTGTGTCTGTGTGTGTCAGAGGGTGACTTTGGGTGTCTTTCTTGAGTGTGTTCTACACTTATTAAGTATGGCATACTTTGTTAAGTATAGGTATAATATTGAAACTAGAGATCTCGGTTTTTGCTAGGCATGGCCAATGAACATCAGGCACCCAGTTGTCTCTGCCCCTCCATCACCTCCATCAGTGATGAGCTTTTAAGTGGGTGCTTGAGATCTGATCTTAAGTCCGTTTGCTTGTGTATCGGGCAAGTTCTTCCCTGAGCCATCTTGCCAATCCTATGAAATCTCACTGCTTTTGAATGTAGACTTTTCTAAATATTTAGAAGTGATGTGATAATTTCTGAGCTATAAATCAAAGGGGGTGTATGGTAGTTTTCTTACAGTGTCAACCCCAGAGAGCTGAAAAAGAAAGTCTCTCTCTTTCAGTTCGCACATTTTAGCTTCAAAGGAGACTGTTGTTATTTATTTAAAGAGCCCTGCCCTCCATCTACAATAATCATGAAACAAAACCTAAATGAATGAAAGTTGCAAGGCCATTCCTTTTTATGTGCAATGTGCCTTGCTGCAGATAAATATTTTATCAGCCCAAACCATTATTAAAACACATATGTTATGCAAGAAAAATAATGTAAGACTTGACGATACATGATCCCAGAATGAAAATGAACCAAAGTTGAAGTCCAAGAACATATACTGTACTTGTTTTAAATTTGTATTTCTTTAATTTTATGTAGCTTATCAAATAATTTTATACCTACTTAGTTTTGGTTGGTGCCCTCCTCCCTCTGCTTGTCTCCATGTTCCCTGTCCCCTTTTCCTTCAAAGTGCTTCAGCCACCAGTATCCCCCCCTTCCACTTTCATATCACATGGAAAAGCAATTTACTTTTATTTTTATACTACTAAAAAGAGGAGAGGCACATGTGATAGGTCAACATTCCAAATGTTTATGTCAGCTAAATTAATACACTAATAGCCTAATAGTAAATATAAAAGACTGAATGAGTGGATACAATTGTGTCACATGCATTTGCTGCATTGGGCATTTACCAAGGGCTTCTTTGGACAGCAGTGGACAGTGAATAAGCCAAAAAGGATGCCTGCCATCATGGAGTCTATAATACAATGATCACAGTTGGTACTGGAGCATCTTTTTGATCAGTAAGAAAGAGTTAAGACAACATTTCTTGAATGCCATTGACTGGTTTATAACAGACAATATGAAATTATATTGAACATTTTCTCTAATCATATCGTGAATTATCCTAAACTGGTTATTAAATCAACAATATATAAGAAATTAAGATCATTTGTCCTGCTATGTCATTCCTGAAGCTGGATAAATTACAAAATTTATTTTTTAAATGTTTCCTTCACCGTAGCTGTGTTTTCTGGGAAAACTATTAGAATGGATTTTACAGATTATAAATAAATATTCTTAAGAGTGAACATAATTAAATATTTTGTTAACACTCATTAGAATTGTCTTAAATTACAAAAAATCGCAAGTTATTAAAAACTAATGTGTATGAGAAGATTATGTTTTCCCTTAATTATTTCATTTTCTTATATTTCTTTTTCTCAGTTCTCTTAACTACATCATATACCCTGTGAGTGTTAAATTTCCTTCTTATATTCAGCTTTTATTTTCAAAATCAGTAACACTATGCAGGGCAACTAGTGTGCAGGCTATGAATATTTATGGTTATGAATTTCCTTTCTTGCTATGTATATTCAGAATAACAAAGTAAGTAAACAAAAATTTTACCTCGAGAAACCTAAATTTCCATTATTACATTTCATTCATGAATTGTTTCTTGTTATATGATCTTTTTGAATTGCATAGCTAATCATCAAAAAGCCTCTCATACAATATTCCAAGAACATTTTGCCTCAATTGGATATATATATGTATATGTATATACATATATATTACAATTAAACTATGACTATATATGCAAATAAAAAACAAAACACTGAAAACAAAGCAAACATACATTAACAATGATCAAAAGCATGTATTTTTGTTTTTTTTTTGTCTCTATACCTTTTTCTTTTCTTTTTTTTTATTTTGTTTTCATTTTACACACAGTCCCCAGTTCCTCCTCCTCTGCTTCTCCTGCCTCCATTACCTTCCCCCATCCCTCCTCCCATCTACTCCTCAGAGGTTTAGTCAACAAAGTTTGGTATACTTAGTTGAGGCAGGACCTACGCCATCCTCTCGAATCAAGGCTGAGCAAGGTATCCCTCCATAGGTAATGGATTCCAAAAAGCCAGTTTATGTACCTGGTATAAGTTCTGGTCCCACTGTCAGGAGCTCCACAAACAGATCAAGACTCACAACTGTCACTCACATTCAGAGGAAAAGCCTGCATTTTTTTAAAATTTTATGAAGCTTTTTTTCACAATCATTTAGAAAGCATCCTTATATTCACCCATTTTGTAGATGTCCTAACAATCTCATTACCAAACATTTAAAATAATATAAAATTACTAGAGTTTGCAAAATTCAGATTGCTCCAAATAATGGATATATTGTGATAGGTGGAATAGCATCAAAGCTGTCAGAACCAAAGAGAGAAGTGAAATATCCCAGTGAGGGGAAGTGCATTGCATTATATAGGCCCAGGGATAAAGACATTTTTAGAATGTTTAATTGTATGTGTATGAATGAGTGACTGACTGTATCTTTGTGTACCAGGTATGTGTGCAGTGCCTGCAGAAATGAGAAAACAGCATCAGATCACCTAGAACTGAAGTGGATGTTCATGCTGGGAATTAGAGTCCTCTGCAAGAGCAAAAGTACTCCTGACCACTGAGCCATCACTCTGTCCTGTTAGGATCCCTTTAAAGACTTTTGGACAAATATGACACTTACTTAATTTGTCAGTGGATATTAGGTGTAAAGTAAATGATAATCATGCTACAGTCCACAGACACAGACGGGCTAAGTAACAAAGAAGGCTACAGGGGGGATACTTGTATCTCCCAGGGAAGGGGAAGTAGAATCGATTCTGTAGGTGGACTGGGGGCAGGTGGTGGTGAAAACAGGAGGGATCCAAGTCAGGAAGGGAGGATGGAGGGAGAGAGTGCTGGGAGAGAAGACTGGAATTGGGAGGCATTGGGGGGTGTGGAAACCTGGTACAATGGAAACTCCTTGGAATCTACAAGGAGATTCTAGTGAAGACTCCTAGTGAAGGGGAATAGGGAGCCTGAACCGGCCAGTTCTGTAACCAGGCAAGGCTTCCAGTGATGGGACTAGGACATCAACCCAGTCACAAAACCTTCGACCTACAGTTTTTTCCTGCCTGCAAGATGTTCTGGGGTAAAGATGACACAGAACTTGTGAGGAGTGACCACCCAATGACTAGTCCAACTTGAGGCCCATGCCACTAGAGGGAGCCCACACCTGACCCTGCCTAGATGGCCAGGAACCAGAGGCTGGATAGCTCAGAGACCTATGATGGAACCAAACACCACTGACAAAAGCAAAACAAAATAGAAAAAAAATAAAATAAAATAAAAAACAAAATAAAACAAAAAACACAAGTCAAGGAAATGATCCTAATGATATTCTGTTATACTCATAGATAGATGCCTACCCCAATCATCAGAGAAGCTTCCTCTGGCTGCTGATGAGAACAAATGCAGACTCAGCCAAATATTAGGCAGAACTCAGGCAATCCTGCTGAAGAGGGGGAGGAAGGATTGTAGGAAGCAGAGGGGNCAAGGACACTAGAAGAACATGGCCCCAAAATTAACTAAGCAGGGTTCATAAGGGCTTACAGAGACTGAAGCAGCAATCACAGAGCTAGGTTACTGCATATACATTATGGTTGTGTAGATTGGTGTTCTTTTAGGACTCCTCAAGGTGGAAGTGGGGATCTCTGACTCCTTTGCCTGTTCTTGGGATCCTTTTTCTCCTTTTGGTTTATCTTGTCCAGTCTTGATATGAGGGGTTTTGCCTAGTCTTATTTTAATTTCTTATGCCTGGCTCGTTGATAGCCCTTAGAGGCATGCTCTTTTCTGAAGGGAAATGGAGGAGTGGATCTGGAGGAGGAGGGAAAAGGAGGGAGGGCTGGGAGGTGTGGGGGGAGAGGAAACTGTGATTAGGATGTAATGCATGAGAGAAGATTTAATTAAAAAATAAAGACTTTTATTTATTTAGTTAGTTCTTTGTTTTTGAGAAAGGGTTTCTTGTAGCCCAAAGGGGTCTCCAGCTAGCTGAGGATAATCTTTTACCTCACATCTTCCTTGCTCCGCCTCCAAAGTGCTGTAGTCACAGGTGCGTGCCACCACATCTGTCTTCTCAATTCATTTGAGAAGAAGGAAAACAAAATTGTTTCTCATGTTTAACACCAAGTTTCTCAGATCATTGTCAAACATCTGTCATCATAGTAGAAAAGAAATTCTTTCAACTGGTTAGAAAATCTCATATTCAAAATGTCATAATTCACATCTTCCAAAGACAGTCTATATGACTGTAATCAGATCAGAAGATCCAACAAGGGTGCTGGGTGTCACAATTCCCCAACAAAAATGTAATTTCAACTCACCACTTACCCCAAGTGTGGCATGAGATGAAGAATGAAATAGTAATGTGTAAGGGTGGCATCCTAACTACCATATGATGAAAGTGATTTCACATTTTTTTCATTCATGTATAACTTAGTTTTGTCTGTAAAAGAGGTAAAAAAAATGGGTATAGAGTGAAGTCCAGAAATAGTGGTGGGGAAATCTGTGGTTTCCTTGAAATTTTGTGTCTTGTCCACAAAGTCCTGATAAGGCATCATTTAGAAGGAGACATACAATGTTTTTCAAAAATACTCACTCATTTACTCTCTGTAAAAGTATCTTCATTAAAGTAACAAGTCACTTTTATCTGTTTACTCTAAGGGAAAGTAGAGTTCAAAACTAATAATACAGTAAATTCTGCATACTTGGTTCACAAAATCTCTTTGATGCCTAAATAATCAATATTTTGAGCTAATATAATTTATTATTAAAAATATTATATAATTAAAACAGTCTTTAGTGATATATTAGTAATATTAGAGTAACAGTGTGACTGTTGATATGAAAGTGTACGTGTGTTTGTATATGTTTATGCACATGTACACATTTGAACACAAAGGACCATCTATCTGATTAAGGTACTGAGCAACCACTAATTCATTTTAGAGAAACGTATATTGTAATATGAATAAAAAAGTATAAATACTAATAGCCATGCCTGTGTATTCCCACTTGGATTTTTAAGAGAATTCACTGAAAACTATGAGAAATCCTATTTCAAAATGTATGCTCACAATCTCTGCATCTCATAGAGTCTTGAACCAGAGCACAAACAGGAAGTTAAGCCTAGTGTTGTGAGTCAGACCCTATTCCAGTCACTGCTGGTGAATCAGTGCTTTCTAGTTACCTGACAGCAGAGGCCACCATGGTTCCTATGGTTATTTCATGCTCAGTGGATCTCATAGGGATAAGAGAGTGCAGTCTATTGCTCCAACGATCACCTTTTAAGTTACCACTAACATTTAAACCTGGTTATACAGTAATATATTGATGAATTTTCTAGTATTAAGACTTAGAAAAATAGACATACATGAATTGCAACTATATTTTGTGAATGCCATTATTAAGATTAATGAAAATAGAAACTTTTTCTCCAAGTATCTTCCTAAACAAACAAGGATTTCAGGATATTTCAGGATTTGACTTAATGATGATCAAGGGAAATAGGATCACAGTTGACAGGAAATGTACTTTCTCCTCTTTTGGCAGTATCTGTAAGGCACAGATGCACAGGTTTCCATCAAAAATCAAGTCACTTCCATTCTGGAAAATTGGTGACTAGAAAATATCAATGTATTAATTGAATTAATAGGATGATTATACAAAATGACTATATTTTAAAATATGCTTTGAACTTTCCATTGTCTGAAAAGACACACTGCATGTGAAATCTGCTCACTATTCTCTTAGAGTCTAGTTTCNTAAACATCANTAGTCCCCTCTCTTGTAGTAATGTCCTAAACTGGATAAATGAAATACTTTGTAGCATCTTTCAGTATGAAAATGTTTCAGAAAGATGCTGTTTTGAAACAACAAAAATCAAATACAGCGGGTAATACTAGTATGGAATTTTCAACAGTATTATATAATATTCTTTCCCACAAATAGGTAGAAAAATCTAGGGAGATATTGTATCAAGCTTGGCAAAAGCAATAATGAACATATTTTACATATCTATAAAAAACTATCAAAAATAGTACATAGCATTATATATTGCAAACATATGATAGTATGTTTCCTCTCCAAACATCAATACTGTCACTATAACATTCCAGTGGCATTATGTTGAAGAAGGTAAGAAATAAAAAAATAATTACTGATACAAAAGAATGATCAGGTAAGATACACAAAAATCACAAAATAAGTGATTTTAAGTATAATTATTTTAATTTCAATTAATTGGGCTTGATCAGTTAAAAATCATTTTGAGGGGTTCAATGAGACAAAACAGGGGCTTAGAGTACTGGCTGTTTTTGCAGAGGATCTGGGTTCTGTTCTTAGCATCCACCTGGCAGTTCACAACCAACCAGTTCCAAGGGATCAAATCTCTTGTGATCTCTGCAGGCACCAGACAACAAAGCAGTGCACTTATGCACATGCAGTGAAAGCTCTAACACACATCCTAAAAAAAACCATAAATAAATCTTTTAAAAGAAAAAAAAGCATTTTGGAATGAAAATTTAATGGTCATTGAACATGGAAACAAGATAAATCAATTTATGATATCTGTGTATCAATGTTTTTAAAGTCTCAATTTTAAAGATAACAACATCACACAATTACCACGCTAGTAAAATTCAAAGTTCTTGTTCTAATTTANGAATATGAAATGGCTACCAAGATAATTTATAGTGTACTTAATTTATAGGAAAGAGATTTTATATTTTATATGTAAATACATGAAAGAACTGAAAGCCTTCTTCTAAGATCATATCCTCTCCATCTCTACTGGTGGTCATAAGGTAAAAACTGATCAAGGCAAAATCATTACCAAGGGACTGACTTAGCTACTTCTGATATTCCTCGGCCATATAACCCTAAGATTAGCCTGAAACTGCTAATTATATTATGTATTTTACAATAAAATGCTATCAATCTGAGAATTGATGCCAGACTTACTTAGCATTAAATAAATTCGCAGATTATCTGGAATACTTAAGGAGTCAATACACACCGACAAACTAGTATCATGATTCAAATTAGTAACAGCATTGTTCTCAGATCATTAGGAAGAAAATCAAAAATCATCCAAGTAGTAATCAAAAATGGAAATATGCTTCTATAATAATTCTATTCTAGCACACTTCCCCAAAATAGATGATAAAATCAGAGTCCCAATCTGAAGTCATTGCCAATTCAATATGATAATAATAATGGACAAGATTACAGTGAGCTTTGGTTTTCTGACTTGTAAAACATAAACACTGATAGCTATACTATCCTGTTGTTTAAAGTGCTACAGAAGACAGTTCATGTAAAATACTTTGGATAATGGGTTAATGTTAACAGTCAGTTTCATTTTAATGTTATCATTAACTTGAGTAATATAGATAAAAATACAAATTAATGACTCTTAGCAAATAATTTTAGTCAATTTTTGAAATTTTTTAAAACAAGTTTAACTTCATTTTTAACACTGTCATTTAAAATATCAACAAATTAAAACTTACCAGGTAAGTGTAGCTACTTAAATGTGTATGTTACTATTGGCTATTGGTGCCATCCCTGATGTCATCTGATTTATCATTCTATTGACTTTAACTTTTAACCACATTTAGATGTTACAAAATAAGTAAATTAATTACTGGAACAAACTGTGAGCATTATTTAAGTGGCATGAATTACAAGTAACAGAAAACTTCAAGTATTCAGTCAGCTTGAGTGTTCTCCTCGTCTGCCCTCCAGTACAATATTCTCAATAAGTATACTATTTAAAATGTGAGAACATCCTCCACGATGCATAGAACAATTAACACGTATTTCTTTACCCTCATTATACATTAATTCCCAGAGTCTGAGAGTTTATTTCTTTGCATGGCAAAAAATGTTTGCCAATGCGATGATCTTGGTATCCTTGAGGATACCAAGAATAGAATCTTGCTGATTGATTCTAATTACTGAGGTTTCCAGGAAACTGAGGTCATGGGAAGAAATAACAGCATTCATGGTAAGTGGGCTCTGCTTGCTTACATGTAAGGTGAGGTGGAGCCTGTGACCTAGAGTGAATGGTGGATGGAGCAAAAGCAATCATCCCACGTAGCTGGGAAACAGAGAGAGCAGAAGACAGAATGCCTCCTTCAAAGGCATGCCTTGTTTGTCTACCTTCTTCCTTTAACACAGCCAAACCAAGCAGCCTGTTCAACTATAATCTCATCAATTGATTTCCCATGGATGTTGTTACCAATATAATAAATTAATTTCCCCCAACAGTCCTTCCTATCAGATAGGAACCGAGCATTCAGCATATGCCACAACAAAGAACACATCGTTTCTAAATCTGAGTGGTTTTGTCTTTGAAAATGGAGGAAGTAGATAAAATTGTCCCCCAGAAGCTGGTAGAAACAAGAAAAGATTCTTCCCTACAACCTCAGCAAACAACTGTAGCCATCCCCTCATCTTGACATGAAATAATTAAGATCTCTGTTAGACTAAATATATCTATAAGCTAATGGATTT
Organism: Neotoma lepida; assembly: GCA_001675575.1. Taxonomy (NCBI): domain Eukaryota; kingdom Metazoa; phylum Chordata; class Mammalia; order Rodentia; family Cricetidae; genus Neotoma; species Neotoma lepida. Next base: position 18,262 of record LZPO01056623.1, read on the forward strand.
GTGTTGTTCCAAACTACAAAGGGCTGTGAATATTTGTTTCAGTAGCAACAATAAATGAACACACTGCTCTTGTTCCCTGTAATTTCTGATAAATAGAAATTCTATCTCTTTATATCTAGTATCAGAGTGACTCCTTTCTTATGTCCAAAACTCAAAGTCTCTACTCACATTTCCTTTCCTTTCATTTAATTTTTTAATCACATATCCATATCTTCTGTGGTAGTCCAAGACAGGTACATGGGAGCTAAGCCTTAACAAAAGGTGACTAATATTAACAGTTAGAATACATATGGAACATTTTGGTGAATATTAAAATAACCTATGGTGTATTTGTTGACATCATTTCTTATCTTAAGTAAAATAAAAGATCAAAGAGATTTTACATTGGTTTATGAATATCTTTCAGGGAAATCTAGCTTTATGAACAATAGCAACTCACTTTTCAGGACAATTTCTGATAGGAAGAAATCTAGTGGAAGCCAAGAGAAGAGATTCAATTTTGGTCCTAAGAAGGGTTGAAATGCTGTAAGGATGAATCTCCACTGTTTGTCTATTGGATGGAATTTATGATCGACAGAAAACACACCTCCTGGTTGCCTATAAAGGAGTAGCTGGGAAGTTTTACTGAGAAGTCTCAGACTGAATGAAAAGGAGAATTGAGCTAATCACCAGCCTTGATCTCTCTCTGCTTGCTGGCAATGTAAGAGCTGCTTCAAGCTCCTCCTGGAGTGCCTTCCCCATCTTGTCATCTGTATGCTCAAGTCAGGAGATAGAATAATCCCTTCCTAGCTTAAATTGTCACAGCATCAGGTAGTTCATCACAGCAATGCATAACTGAGCTAACTAATTACAAATAATTTCTCAGTAAAATATTGAGGGAACTTGATTACTGAAAGCATAAATGATATTGAAATTATCTTTTAATGTCACATATGAGACAAATAAATAAAATAATAAAATAATTATTCTACTCTCCTAAGTAGTTACATGAAGAATAGTAGTTTGCTATTTTAACATTCTATAATTAACATTTTAAAACATTAAATGGTATTTGTATATATGTATTTGTATCACAAACAATGTCTTAATATTATTTACAAGTTTCTCAAACATTGAGACATGAAGAAAACTTCACTAAATGAATTGTTTTAAAATAACAGAGTGATTGTTTAATACCTAGCTGAAAATGTGAAATGAGAAGTGCTGATGGAAGGATACAACTTGCTTCTTGTTTTCCTCTGAAATTTTTTTTTTTT
>LZPO01056624.1:0-19503 GCA_001675575.1 Neotoma lepida
CACCAAATATGCAGTACTGATTTTCAGTGCCTGAAATTACTTAATAAAGGCAAGTATCCCTTGACTCAGTGTAAAATCAGAATGACTGGTCAGAATCAGTTCATTAAGGCCAAAGCTGAGACCTGAAGGTAACCACAGATCTGGTTGGAAGTAGAGCAGGAGCTGTCTAGGGGAACATCGCTGTGGGTTAGGTAGGGTACCGATGGTTAGCACACGGCCTTTGGAGTCAGACAGTTCTGCACTCACTTCCTGCCTGTGAGAACGTGTTCATATTCTCAATCCACTAATGAGCCCTTGTCAACCAGAACGTCACTGTTGGGATTAGAGATAATCTATCATGGTGCTGGCTACATTGAAAGTCCCACAAATATTNCTCACTGTGNCTCTGCTATTAGTAGTATAGGGAAAACAGTAGTAATATTAACAATAAAGCANGAGAAAATAGAGAAAAATATTTTTTCTCCATTAGTCTATGTCCAAGGGGTTACACGAGACACACAAGCAAAATAATCAGGGATAAGAGTAACTGAGAACACTTTAAGAAGGGTGATCAAGTTGAGTGGATGAACTGAAACTAAACAAACATGAGAAAAATAGTGTGGGAAACACGAGAGATTGATGGTATGAGCAGAGATGCCTGAAGGCTGGAGGAGCGAGAGTGCCGAGCGAGGCAGCACTGTGAGAGATGGGTTCATGAGCCACTGCTCCTCAGCACCTGCTTTAGAACCACACACTTAGTGAGGAATCAGCAAGATTCCTCAGATTGCTACTATCCACTTATTTGTTCATTAAACATCTAGTGTTTCCAGATAGGTTAAGCAGAGAAAGAAGTGTCCCTATATTTGGACTCCATTCAAAAATATTGATGTAGTACCAACCTTATTCCTAGAACCTTTTCTTCAGTTTCCTCAGTGCTACAACCATCCCAAGCCCTTTGGCTCTATTCTGAAGAACCCCCATCACTTTCTAGTGGTGTTGTGTGTTGCACTGTGTCCCCTGCAAAACTACGCTAGAGTCAGTCCTCAACCCTAGGATGTCGGACCAAGACCACGTGTGTGGACTGAGGTCATTAGAGTGACCTTCATCTACTTTAGCTGTGTCCCCTGACAAGGTTAAATTTAGACACAGAAGCACACAAATAAGGGAGAAGAATCTGAGGACATGAGGAAGATGGCAGTGTCCAAGCCAAGGGGAGAGGCCACAGCTATATCGTCCCCTTACCACTTCCTAGGGAGCCACTTCCTCATGGGTCTAGATGTCAGGCCTCTAAAACTTTGAGACCCATTTCCATTGCAAATGTGACTGAGTTTGCAATGGCCATCATAGAAAACCAATGCAAACAGAATCTTCAACTGAAAGATTTATAATGCATCTAACCTTTGTTTGATTTTCTTCAAGAACCATCACAGCTGTGTTTGATGTGTGGAACAGCGGTTGACTCTAGCTCATAAGGTCTTTACGGCTCTCTGACTGTGATATCCTTCTTCCTGTCTCCTCGAAGCACTTCTTTCCTGCGCCATATTCTGTGAGGGTTTCCTCAGTAACATCACACAGGAAAGGGGTTTTTTTACTATTCTCTCCTTTCCTCCCTGTCTATCTATCTATCTATCTATCTATCTATCTATCTATCTATCTATCTATCTATCTATCATTTTTCTATCTCTATCATCAGTCTCTATCTATTACCTCTTTATCTCTATTTACCTACCTATTAATTACCTATTTATGTATCTATTTACCTGTCTATCATCTACATATCTCTATCTCTCACTCTACAAAACTAGTGATCAGACTCTGTATATCAACTTACTTACACTTCTTTGTCAGTCACCAAATTGAGAACTTTTGGGATCATCATCTTTTCACCAACTCTTTCTCCACTAATGTAACTACCAGCTTCACAAAGACAAGAAGAATACCAGGTAGACATGAAACAATTGTGTGCCAACAAATAAATGGCCTAGCTAAAGTTTAAAAAAGTTCTAGCTAAAGTTAAAAAATTAAAAAAGTTCTAGAAAGAGACAAATCAAATTGACTCCATGGCAGCAAACCCTGAAACGGAATAATTTTCAAGGTTGCCAGAAAAGCTCAGGATGCAACGGCAATGGCTTCCCTAGTAAATCAGAAGAGAAAAAGAAAAACCATTTAAAAAGTAATTAACACACATTGTTTACAAACTCGTCCAGAAAACAGAAGTGGAGAGAGTACACGGTGTTATTTTTCATGTCATCACAGCACCAATATATCTTATGAATGTAGATTCAAGTTTTCAGCAAGTTGGGAGCCAGCCTAACCTAGATTACAAAGAGCTAGAGAAGTGGACTCTGGTGTCTCTTGGAAGTTGCTTTGTGTGTGCTCAAGAAGAACATTTAGTATTCTGGTTTTGGCTGTAGAGTGTTCTTTAAAAAAAAAATCAGTGTCTTCTACATGGTTGATCAAGCAAGCTTGGTGTTTTATGTTATTGGTGATATTTTCCCCATATGCTCTATCAGTTCTTGAATGTTTCTGTTTGGATTTACGTTACCCTTTTCTGTGCATTTTGAAGATCCTGTATTAATAATGTGATCACTTAGGTATGTTATGCCATTTTAACTCAGTGATGTTTACATGCTGCAAACAATTGTTTTATGCATAAAGAAACANCAGCANGAGCCCTCAAAGCCTATTTGACACGTTGATGAGCTNGTTCTAAAATCTGTATGGAAATGCAGTAGAAAGACTGACCAAAACAACTCTGAATAGGAACAAGCTTTAGAGAGTAACTTTGCCTGATTACGAAGCTACATGGATGAGGACAGTGCAGTGCTGGTTGTAAGCACTGTGAGTAGGTCAGGGGACCAGGTACATAGCCCAGTAATGATACTTACATTGATAGGCAGCAAATTTTTTGACATTGCTTCAAATCTAGTTCTCCAGGGGTACCAGAATCTTTTAAGGAATTAGTACTGGAATAATTGGACATTCATTTGCTTTTTATTTTCTGTACTGGGGACTGATCTCAAGACCTTTCCCTTTCTTTCCTATTCTACTTCTGAGCTATATCCCCAGTTAGATATTCACTCAGAAAAAAAAATAATTGACTTTGTTCTATACCTTGTACCACATTACATTGTCATAGATTTAAAAAATAAACATAACTATGTAATCTTTAAGGGAAAAGAAAATATGTGTCTTTAGGTTAAGCTAAGTTTTGACAGTAAAAGGCTGATCCAAACTTTCGTTAATTTCAGCTTCAGTTAATATCCCATTCTCTTTGAAGGATCTGATTTCCAGAATGTACCTCATCAAGTACATAGGGGCACTTTGGAGCCAGTGCCTAGGCTGGGGGGCAAGGAACCACCTCAGAGCGCTAAGTGCTGCACTGTCTATAGCTAACACAGATCTGAGATGAGTTCTGGGAGTTCCTGCTCATGGCATCATTCAGCATTCTTGGCCCAGATGATGTGGTTCTCATCAGTCTCATGAGCTCCGTGTTTTGTGGCCACCTGGCCAAGCTGAACCTGGAGGCCATGTGATCCCAATTGCAGTCATCAATGTCCCTGGGGTTCACTGGGATTTTCCTTTGCTTCTGATTGCAACACCTTCACCTTTCAAACACATTGGAGGCAGTGTCACAGGAAGAGGCATGTCGTCATTCTGCACTTCTGCTGTTTTCCTAACTGAGCCTTCTTTCCCAATATGCAAAACACCCTGCTGCTCTTTAGGCAGGGCCTAGCCCTGTCCAGGATCATCAGACCTGTGCCATGACCTTCATCCCATCTCTTCCTTTCTTTACGTAGCACTAATTAACAATTTAATCAACCAGAGAACCCCAGAGATGAGTCTATAGTCAGGGATCATTGTCCATGTAGTCTTTATAGCTATGTGTAGCTTTGCATTTTATAGTCATTATTGCTTAGCTAAATAGGAAAAGGAAGCCCACCAACAGGCTCAGGCACAAGCCAATGTAAAAGTCAATATGACCCAGAATAGGGATTCTCTGTCTTGGGATCCACTCTACTCTATATCCAAAAAATAATGAATGAATTTAAATGAGAATTCTTTGGTAGTGGTAGGGGGAGCTGAGTCTCAGTCAGACTAATAGGCACACCAAGAGAAACCTTTGGTTGTCCATCTGAAAGACAGCACCCAGGAAACAGTTCCTGCTACAGGAAGGGCTTCTATTGCTGGGTTGCTTTCAGTTTTGGTAGGATTTCAGTAAGAAGAATAAAACTAGAGATAAAAAAAGATGGATATTATAAGAAAAACTAATAAAATCTAGACAATCATTAGATAATACTTTGAAAACTAGCACTCCATAAATTAGAAAATCTAGAAAAAATGACTGAATTCCTAGACACATATGACCTATAAAATTGAAATCAACAGGATATAAGCAACTTAAACAGATCCACAATAGGCAATAAGGTTGAATTGGTAATAAAATGTATCTTAACAAAGAGAAGCCCAGGATTTGATGAATCCACTCCCAAGTTTGACCAAACTTTGTAATAAGAACTAACACCAGTGCTCCTCAATCTCTCCCATAAACTATGAAAGGAAGGAAGGAAGGCTAGCTAACGCATTCTGGAAGGCCAGCATTACCTTGATACCGAACTAGATGAGAATACAGCAACAAAAAAGAAAACTTAGCAAATCTCCTTGATGAATATAGATGGAAAAATTCTCAATAAAATTGCTTCAACTGGATTCAAGAAGACATTCAGAAAATCATACCAGGTAGATTTCATTCCAAGAATGTAAAGAAAGTTCAACGCACACAAATCAATGACACACACAAATCAATGAATATGCTATAGCTTATACATGCACTTAAAGATAAAAATCACGAGTTGCTCCTGTATTTGCAGAAAGGGTCTTTGAGAAAGTTCAAAATCTCCTCATGATAAGATTCCCAATGAAGCTGGAATTGTAACACAATAAAGGTCATATATGACTAATCAAAAACAGGTAATAAGATACACTTGCCCACTTCGTCTCCTTTCATTCAACACAGTGTTCAAATTCTTAAATACAGTCATGGATCAAGGGGGTGGGGTGGGAAGAGATACAAAAAGGCAAGGAAGAAGTCAAATTATCCCTGTCTNAAGAATACAAGTCCTCCACTTGAAAACCCTTAAAGGCTCCACTAGAAAACAGAAAACTCTTAGGTCTGCTAGAAATANTCTACAATAGCAGGGGAAAGAAAACCACAAAATAAAACCCTTGGAAAACACATAGATGGGACAGAAACCACCCCAACTGAGTCAAAGGAGAAATCTTAGGAAAATTAGAAACTATTTCAAGAGAAATGAGAATAAAAACCTGTCGGGCATGGTGGTGCACACCTTTAGTCCCAGCATTCAGGAGGCAGAGGCAGGTGGATCTCTGTGAGTTTGAGGCCAGCCTGGTCTACAGAGTGAGTTCCAGGACAGCCAGGGCTGTTACACAGAGAAACCCTGTCTTGAAAAACCTAAATAAATAAATAAATAGATAGATAGATAGATAGATAGATAGATAGATAAACAAATAAATAAAAATCATTAGCTTTCCTATATACCAATAACATACTGTCTAAATTAGAAAATTTTCTCATTCATAATTACTTCAAAAATTATGAAATAACTTGGAATAAACTTAACCAAGGAGTTGAAAACCCTCTACAAAGAAAGACACTGAAATTGAACAAAACCCTAGAAGATTTTAAAGATAACTCATGTTCATGGTTTTCTACAACTAATATTGAAAATGAAGTTACATTATGAAAAGCTATTATATATATATAAACAGAATCCCAGCAACACTCTAAGGCATCCTGACAGGACCAGAAAAATACTCTTAAAAATTATTGAACTACAAAACTCAAGTCAAAGCAAAAAACAATGTTAGAGTCATCATATCTAGTCTCAAACTATACTGCAAAGCCATAGTAACAAAAACAGCATAATTCAGCATGATACTATACAAAACAGATATACAGACCAATAAAACAGATGAGGACTCAGATATCCTACACTACCATAGACACCTAATCTTTATCAAAATCACCAAAAACATACATAGACATCTTCTTCAACAAATTGGGCTGGGAAACCTAGATATCTCTATCAACAAATAAAAGAATGAACTAGATTAATATCTTTTACCCTGCACAAAATCAATCCAAATTAATGGAAGACGTTATGTGAGATATTAAACTCTGAAACAGCTAGAGTTTTAGAAAAGAATTCAAAATAAAGACTAGTATTGCACCCAATCTGAACCCTAAAGAGGACCTTGAGGCTGGACCTTAAAGGCCCTCGATAAAATAGGATCACNTNAACATAAAAGCAAANGAAACAATCAACACAATGAAGAGACAACTTANAGAACAAGATAAAATATTTGACAGCTACAAATGAGACAGAATATTAATATCTAGAATCTATAAAGAACTACAGAAAATGAACACAAATAGGAAAAAGCACCCAACCAAATAAAGGACTTATAAGTAAATAAACAGATCTGAAGGAAGAAACACAAATGGCCAATAAATACTTGAAAAAGTCTTCAGCTTTCTCAGCCATCAGGGAAATGCAGATTAAAACTCTTTGAGACTCCTTCTCACTATAGTCAGAATGTCAGTTATCAAGAAAATCAAGGACATCAAATGCTGGCAAGGATGTGAGGAAAAATGAGCCCTATCATACTGTTATTAGGAATGGAAACTGGTACAGTCACTGCGGAAATTGGTGTGAAGGTTCCTCAAAAACATACTAACCACAGGATCCAGCAATACCCAAAGATTCCANATCAGAATATCACAGAAATACTTGCACATTCGTGTTGACTGTTACACTATTCACAGTAGCCAAGGTATGGAATCAGTTTGGATGGCCCTCAACAGAAAATGTATATACACACAACAGAATTTTACTCAGCTATAAAGAAGAATTTAAACTATGATATTTGCAGGAAAAATGGTGGAACTGGATACGTTATGTTAAGAGAAGCAATACAAGCTCAGAAATGCAAATACCTTGTTGCATCTCACATGCAGAAGCTAGATTTAAAATGGATGGACATATGTATATAAGAGAGTGTAAAGGAGACCATGCAAAGGGGGGATGAAGTCAAAGAGTAGAGAGATGAGAAGGAGTGTAATGGGATGTATGTGGCATAAAAGCAAATGAAAGGACTGTTTGGAAAGAGAGAGGGAAGCAGCAAGAGATGGAGAGGGGGTATGAAGCTGGCAATGGAAGGGAAAAATCAATTATATATAATAAATATTTATGAAAATTACACAATATATATATCACATATATATCACTCTATCCAAGGCTCAGAACACATCATGGTAGAAGAAACAGAAAGAATATAAGGATCAGAAGGAGTAGAATGAGATTGAAGCCTAGCTTCAGGGGATGCCAATGCTTTGGCATTATTGATCTCATGACATTTGTATTATGGGCATAAGACTGGTCCTGTCAATATCCTAGCCTGGTTCTTGGGCCCNTAAAGAGCTATAGACAGATAATGGTGGCAAAAAGAGGGAGTTCACAAGACCATAATGCTCCCAGGGTATCTGTAGGCAGCTAATGGTTGCTGCAAGAAGGAAAAACATTCTCCTCAGTGGTATAGCCACTGATAGGAAGCCCATACTCCTGTAAGTCATCCCTCTCCCACAGTCCTATAAGAAACCCTAATAAAATGCAATGAGTCATCACAAAAGAAAGGACAACGTGAAACAACTGACTAACTGGGAAGAGTGTGGCAATCAGCAGGAGTAAGGGGAGAACAAGAAGGAGTAANGGGAGTGCACATGAAGGAAAAACACTATGTAAATGTGTGAAAATGTCATATGAANCCNTTTATTATGTAAAATTAATATAATAACAAAGTAAAATATATAACAATACAATAAAATATCACAGTGAAACAAATTATGTTTGTGCTGACTAAAAATTTAACCAATTGAAAAGAAAGCCACCATCTCACAGCACTCCCCCCCCATATTCTCCAGCTCTTACGATCTTTCTCCCCTCTCCTCCATCATCTTCCCTGAGTCTTGGAGGAGTGACAGAGATGCCTCATTCATGGCTGAGGGCTCAACAGTCATTTGTTCTCACCACTTTGACCAGAAACAAGTCATGACATTACCTGTTACCGTCTGCATAAATGAACTTCACTACCTCAGGCTAAGAGTACCACTAGTTTATGCCTGAATCTTACAGCATATTCCTTCCTCTTTCCCCTAGCAGCTTCAGCAGGCAGACAGCCTCACTGAGGGAAGAGCCTGTCTATTCCCAAGACCTAATCGGAACCAAATTTTTATCTTTTGTTAGCAATCATTTCTTTTTTTCTTCCATTCCTTTGTAGCCTGAAGCAAAATGATATTAATAAAAAAACCTTTGGGATTGAGATGCTATTGCATAAACAATAAACCAGCAAACAAAAACATAAATAAATANATTGTTNCAAAAATNTTTAAAAAGCAGCTAACATCCCAGGNACGAGCAAACTAAACTCATTGTTAACTAGTATCTCTGGTAATGAGCTGTTAGCAACAATAACTAATATTTATTGGGAGTTGGCATTACCCTGAGTGCTGTAGCTATCTCAGCTCACNATGTCATCAGGTACTCTGATGATATGGAAACNGCATTTTCTACCCCATTCTCCCAGTGGAGAAATGACAACAGGAAGACATCATTTATCTCCTTTTATGGCAATGTGAGAGGTAGAGCAGGAAGATCGGGTCCTGAAGTCTACCAGGTCCACATTTCGTCTTGTTAGAACAACCTTCTGCCTGAGAAAGAATTGTTCCATGTAATTCCTCAAAAATTATGGAAAGAAGAGAAAAATGTTCCCTGACTCACAATGAGGTNACCACTGAACAAATTCATTGTAGGCTGAAAATACCATTAAGTTGACAATGGATTTAATGCACCCAGCCTACCAAACATAATAGTTTAGAGACCTGGCCCCTTGCAAGTTATCAGTGACTCCCCTTGTGATCTTAGATGACTGTAGTCCATAGCTCCCTGCTACTGCTGCCTAGCATCAAGAGATAATCATACTACATCTCATGGGCCTAGAAAGATATCCAAATTCCAAATTTCTATGTGGTGTCTCCTCAAGTGTTCCCTTTACAACACTTGAGGAGGTGGGGCCATCCTACTTCTAATTGGAGGAACTCTACAATCTTGGTACTTTTAAGATTAGAAACAAACAGCTGATAGGCCCTGTATTGTCACCTGATCCTCAAGTGATTCAGCTGTGCCTGAGGACTGTAAGTACTGAGAATTCAAGGATGGGTTTGTTTTTCTAATGGTGAAAATGAATAAGGAAACTATTATTCTGGTCCAAGACAATGTCTGAGAAATGACTGTGGAATACTGACTCACCCACTACTATCTCAGCCAAAGAGCCCTGTGTCCTGAAAGCATGTATCTGTACTTGTGATATTTCCCTCACTTACTGTTTTACTGTTATTTTTAATACACACTGTAGCCNGGAATGACCTAGAACTTGTTATGTAGACCTGACTATAGTCCAATTCACTCATTTATGCCTCCCAAACACTAGAATTGCCATCATGGTCGACAGTGCCCAGCCTTCCACTCATGGTTTTTAATACACAAACCCACATGCACCGTTATTTAGGATTCTTACTGTGTGAACTGCTTTAAATACATATTTATAATGTTTTAAAGGGGAGATCTAAGTTAGACAATGAAANTCCAGCCACAAACAGGAAGAAATTGTTTCCTTTTGAACCCCACTCACTAACTGATAGCCCTCCTGGAGCTCCTGAAAAAGAAATATTTTCAAATCACATCTGATAATCAACTTCATCCAGAATATAAACACCTTTCAGAACATAATAATAAGGAAAATATTTTTAGTGTACATGATATTTGATGTGTGTGTGCATGCATGGCGAATGCACATTTGTGGTGTTGAAGATCAAAGTCACAATCTTATGGGTCACTATAGACAAGCTCTACCACTGAGATACCTCCAGAAATGCAGATATTTGAAAAATTACTTCACCAAAAGTATAATAAATGACAACTAAGACAAGAAAATTTGCCTGACATCAATAGTCATCAAGGATGTGCACATTTAAATTATACCTGGAAGATATTCATGAATCCAGACAACTGGATAAGTTNTAAAGACTGACTAATCCAAGGACTGGCCTGACNTTGGCAGGCTGTCCACAGTTCTGATGGGCAGGTGAGAGGTCAGAAACACCTTGAAGAAAAAAAACTGACAATATGTTGAAGATGAAAATCCAGCAGTTCTANTCTTCGGTGATACCTTGAGGTAGATTAAGTATATGTCCATTTAAANACCTAAGTAAAAGTATAAAGTTGGAAACAACTCAAATACCTTCATATAAATGAAAAAAAGTTTATGGCATATCATTAAAAGGAATACTACACAATAGTAAAAAGGAATAATAATATTTATGATANTGATTTAGTAAAAATAATTATGCTGAGTAAATGAAACAAGAAAAAGGAGTTCCAAATGCAGGATTCCATTTACATAATATTCTAGTAAATATGAAACAATATGTAATAACAGAAAATGAGTTTCATAAGGGAGAGAGGAATAGAAAGGATCAAAAGGTAGAAATCTGAAAGACAATGAGCAAGAGCAGTGCTCTTCAGAGCACTGAATGTGTTCACTGTCCCCATTGTCCTGATGGTTTTATTTATTGTACATAAATAATTCATCCNTGAAACTGCATAACTATCTCAAGAATTAGAAATCAATGTGCAAAAATATTCCTCCTTTAAAAATGGTTGCTATTTTATAATGTGACCAACTATGAAAATATTATGATAATGATTCAAAATAACAATTTTGATATGGGATAAATAATTCCATTGTTTTCACTTTTTAGAGTAATATCAATTACTTGATGAATATAAAAAGTAANAAAAGCCAAAATGCTATGCTACTCACATTATGGGTAATACACTCAAGATGTATACTATTGTTTTGTTGTGCTCTATGTTACAGTGCTGGGGATTGAACCTAGGGCCTTATACATGTTAGGCAAACTAGGAAGTACTCCATCACTGAGATACATCCAATCCCAAGAATTTTGTATGTAAAGAGGCCTCCCCCCAAAATTGAAGGTTAATTTAAAACTACGTATGATCTGTTTAATCCATAATTAAGGAATATTTTGGTAGACTGTGACCAATTCTTCGAACTTTAAACATTGACCTTAATCTTGACCTACCAAACCTAGCTGATTTGCATACCTAGAGAGAGAGGCAGCTTAACTTGACTCAATGAGTCATCTGGAGCTGTTTTATAAATCCTAATTTCCCCAAATTACACCTGATGGTAGTGTGTAAGGCAGACAGTGACAAATTGATGTGGATGGGCACAAAGGCCAGCTCTCTTCNCCTCTGACCCAATCATGAACAGAATGGCAGCATCTTAGAACACACATTTGGGGAGAAAAATCTAGTTTTTGTGGAAACTGTGACTAGCTGGTCACAGGACCCTGTGGACATTGTGTCACACACCAGAGCTTTGCCTATAAGACAGAGGCACCATCTACTTTGCTGGGAAGAACNAACAGGGTAATCTCCTCAGAAGTGCCATGGGAAGGCCAGGTTCAAAGTTAGATCACTACATTGTCACTGAGTCCCATAAACAAAGACTGATATTTTCCCCATGAAGTAGGGCACAGGTAGACCTGAGATCTCAAGCTCAACANTGTACTCTACTTTCAGGCCCCCAAGGTCAGCATCCTTTTAGTGTGTCCTCTCTGCCCACTCATCAATACCCAAGTCCCTCTTGCCCACAAACACGAGTCTGGTTTGTTTTCTTGCTATGCTGCAATGATTCCAGCCACTTCTAGAACAGAACTTCAGCTCTCTGCTTCCATAGCCAACAGAAGCACTGATTCCCATCAANCTCCCTCAGAAAGTAAGTAAGGGAATGTTAATATAAAGACCAACGTCATGGTAGTGAGTGCCCTCCCAGGAANGAAAACTTCCTTCCAATGTTTAAATCTTATTCTTTCCACTTTGCTTTTGGGGTGTTATAGGAAAAGAGACATAACTGAGTAAATGACCTGCACCCTACAGATCNTTCTACCACCAGTAAGTGGACTGTGGTTTTATGNAACCATCAAAGGTTCTCCATGGGATATAATCAACCCATCACAGAGAAAGCTTTGTTAATTTAGATCGTCTCTTTGTTGGTGATGANAGTTGTGGAGCTGAACATAAAATCAATGGCTGTATTTAAAAACAAATTTCTCTCCTTGTTCTTCCAGAGTGAGGGCCACTTACTTCCTCATCACCAAAGCCCTGTGCCTCTCTTTCCCTAAGCCTGTAACTTGGCCATAAACCTTAACATGCAGCAGAGAGTGGCCCTTCATGTGGGATGGAAATGAAGAGGGAATGGACTTATTTTTGCAACCTCTGATACATCATATTTGCTCAAATCAAGCGTGCCATGGAAGCAAAGTCGCCCCTGCTCAAAATATTCCCTTTTGCTCTTTTTCAAACAATAGCTATTCCCAGAAAATTCAAATTGAGCTACTTGTTTGGAGGTATTTATAAACACCACAACAACTTCTAAATAGGAAGACAAACCAAAAATAATAACATCAGACTTTCACACACGTGCTTTTTTTTCTTCCATGAACATAAAATCTGCCACATGTAGCTCCAAAAACTGATAATGTATTTTGAGCATATGCTGTACATAGAAACTCTGTCCTAAATTTTTCATGTTTCTTTCTGGGCTTCTGGTGATGTTTCCAAGTGGAATTTTCATATAGACTGAGGATGGTCCCTAGTAGCATCATCCAGACCTACTCTAAGGCCACCATCAAGAGGAAAGCATTCAGCTCAGCATGCATTTACCAGGGCCTATGCAACCTTGCCCCCATTGGCCTAGGTATGACAATGGCAGGCATATCAAAGCTATGCAACCCCCAAGGCTCATGGCTTGTTATTATCATTTCTGTGGATGAAACTTTATGAGGTAAAAAGAGAGAGAAAAAGTTCTCTGATTTAGCAGATCTAAAATAAATTGATGCAGTTTTAATTGGCATCTTCCAAAGAGACTTGGCTCAGAGGAAACATATGGCATTCTGGNACCCCACTGTAGTCANATTTCTTAGTGGGTAGACTGACACTTNGGAAATATAGAAAANGTCAACGTCCTCCTTCATAAATTAAGTCACCCCTAATCCTGAGATCCTAGGAAGAAGGTATTAATTGCCACTTAGTAGTAAGACTTTGATATAAAATTATGTCATTTTGAATTTACTACTTAAAAACCAAGATAACTCAAGGCTAAACAAAGTGTAGCTCTACACTATAGTCCTATGAATCACAGTTGTATTGAGATGAAGTGCATCTTTGTTCCTAAAAATCCACCAAAGCGAACAACTGGTTGCAAGTTGCCATTCCTATGAATTCCTAAAGGACATTTATTTAGCCCCGGTCATCATATTCTGAAAGAAACAGTCCTGTTCTACTCATTCTACTTTGAAACATCTGAGAGGAGACAAGAACAATGATTTGTTGCCAGGAAACAGGGATCTGCAGGAAACAAGCCCTGTCAACTCAACCCTGTCATTAGTTTTGGTCTTCAGTCTTAGTTTACACTGGTTTTTTTTTCCATTTAGGCTACTATAAAAAGACACTATAAGTTGAGTAGTACATAAAGAACCAAAATTTATACTCATGCTTCTGTAGACTTGCAAGTACAAGATGAAGGTCTGGCAGGTTTGGGATTTGGTGTCTAATGAGACCTCTTACATGATCCCTTCTTTCTTCACGTAGCTAATGGAGCCAAGGACCTCCTTGGGATTTCATTTTTAAGAGCATTGTCCATTTATGAGAGGTCAACTCCTGNAGTTTAATCATCTCTTAAATCTCCACCTCCCATTCACAAGACACCAGTGCTTAGATTTTAACACAGGAATTTTGAGGAGACACAAATATTAAGACCTTAGCAGCAAAGACCTGAACACATAAGGTAATATCCCAGAAAAACAACTCTCTAGATTTCTCAGCTTTTCATGTCAGTGACCTCAGTTTTCAGTCAGTGTTTGTGAAGCATTACCATGTCCAGTGTCCACTCGAGGTGCTGGTGAGATGTGGGAACAAGGAGATCTTGATTCCTGCCGGAAGGGAAGCCAAAGAGGCTAGAAAATAATTACTCATTGTGTCATGATCCTAACAAAAATGGACAGTGTATTTTTATGGATGAGGCAGTGCCCTTGATATTCTGTGAGATGCTTTCACAAGAAAACAGGGAAAATTTAAGTAGCTAAAAAGAAAATATTTGGGATAGTGTAGAGTACAGTGCACAAATATTGCCACGTCAGGCAATTTTTATGGATATGATTCATCAAATTACGCTGTCTCCACTCATAATGAAGACATAGTCTTTCTAGTCAGAGATCGGACTTTCACCTAAAAAGGGACTAAAGGGCTCTCAAGTGCAAATTCATGGGAAGAAAGTTAAAAGTCTGGTGTTCATGTTCAGGTCAAGAACAACATTACCCATTTGCCTTTTTCATTGCAATTCATTTTGCCTCAACTCAGTATAAGTCAGCTTTCNCTTATTGTGACAAAATATAATCAACTTAAAAAGAGCAAAACCCAGGAATCCCCGCTCATGGTCCCTTGGGCTTGTTACTTTGGCAGCATAAACATGGTGGTGAAGTGTGTGGCAAAAAATGTCTGGTCAATGCTTGGTAGCCAGGAAGGAGAAAGACAGGAAGCTGCTGGGCTCCAATAGCCCCTTCAAGTGACCTCTGCTGACCCAACTTCTGCCTTCGAAATTCCATTTTTAAAAAGCTGTTCCTTATCATAGTTAGAAATCAAGTGAGTTTTNTTCCCCCAGAAGATTGNTTAGATATCCAGGATGAAAAGGGAAATTTGGGGTTTTATAATGACATCTTTTGCATTTTAAAAATATATGAAATTGTAAGGTTAACAAAGGAGAAAGTACATGCATCTGAATTNAGGTAATACCACCTTAGAGGATGTTATTGGGATTTTCAAAGTCCTGGAATTAGAGGATGCTTTGTTATTTTCATTATGAAGATCATGTAAAATCTGTGATTGATTGGAAACAGGTAAAATGAAAAACGAATATTCTGTTTTAAAAAGTGGAACAAAATACCATGTCCTTATTAACGCGAGTGCAAAAGGAAACAGGACCTTGGCACCTGGAGAGTGTCNAAGACAAGACAGATAGAGATGGTACACTAGTTACTTTTCTTGTTGTGTTGACAAAATACCAGCTAGATGCAACTTGGGAAAGGACAAATTTGTTTTGGCTCTGTTCTGTCTCGTGATCTGAGAGTAAAGTCCATTGTGGAGGAAAATCATGACAGCTAGAGCATCAAGCATTGGTCACCATCAGGAAACAGAGACAGATGAATGCTGGTACTCAGCTCGCTTCATCTTTTCTNTTTTCATTCAGTCTGGATCTTTAGCCCATGTAATGGTGCCACTCACATGCAGGGAGAGTCTTTCTCCTTCACTTAAAACTCTCTGAAAAACGCTGGGCTGTGATGGTGCACACCTTTAATCCCAGCGCTCAGGAGGCAGAAGCAGAACTCTGTAAGTTTGAGGCCAGCCTGGTTTACAGATTGAGTTCCAGGACAGGCTCCAAAGCTACACAGAGAAACCTTGTCTCAGAAAAATAAAATAAAATAAACTACAACAAAAAAACCTCTCTGAAAACTCATATAAGCCCCAATGTGTATTCCTCAGGTATTACAAACCTCATCAAGTTGACAGTGAAGACAGCCACCACACATAATTGTGGCTCTTACACTGTCACCTAGGTCTAGACGGATTTGTGAAAGTCAGGAAATTATTTTCTTCTGGCCACTGTAAGAAGGCAATAAAGCCATCCCCAGGAATAATGACATGGGGTATATGTCATTGCCAGCCTCATTATTAACAAATTGGTCTGAAGTAAAATATTTTAAGGGTGATTTTGTATTGTTCTCCATGAGTGTACCTGCCTGGAAAGTGAGAAATGGAATTCTGGGTAAGTTTCTTTACCCTCCACAAACATCTTCACTGTAGTAGCCAGCCATATCTGAGATCTAAGTCAAGGGGTTCTTCATCAAAACTTGNAATGCTTTGCTATTGTCAACACTCTTCAAACAAGACCTTGTAAAAAACAGATGTCCTTAATCATCCTAGCAATTAGGTTGATACCATAAACTCTCCTCTCTCCAGCCAATAGCAATCCATCACTGAGCTTCAGGGACCACAAGGGAAACAATCAGAAAGAACAATTCGCCAGGATGATTTAAGAGTTGGGTGTTTGAAAGTTCCTAACGCACATTCTCTTTTGACGTGGCTCTTGGTCCTTCCTCTTTCTGCACAGAGATTATACATATTCACCCCAACTGCCTATGTTTGGGGGATGCGCAAAACCAAAGCAAAAAGATGTTCTGCTCAAGATGGCAATTGCTTAAGGATGTCAGACCAGGCATAAACTATGGTCCTTACAGAGATGATACTGAGTGGGCAAAGGATGTCATCTAGTCCAGTTGAGCTCCATGCCCTGACTTAATGATAGTAAGTATAAGAATGGGAACAGTAAATACTATGTATACAGATATTTGGACTACACCAGTGACTAAGCAGCCTATAAAACTGATGTTTTACTTCATAGTCTAATTATAAATGCATATATAGAAACTCAATCTAAGTTGTTTTGCAGAAGCTGATGGACAAAATGGTCATTTTGAAGGAGACATACTAGGATGAGAAGTTCATCAACATGAACATCTCTAGTACCTTATCTTGGAGAATGGCTGCAGCAAGAAACTGTTAGGGTCATACATCACCGAAGAAGGACAAAAGGAGAGAACTCACTTTCACTCTGATAGAGCTAGGATATTGGGGCACGAACATCTAAATTGATCTATGTTTGTATCTATTCACTTAGTTCTTGAAGCATAAGCAACTAGCCAGGACTAGAATCCATTTGTGCATGAATTGTAGAGATCAAACTAAACAACCAACGTGGAGATCTTAGTGCAAAGCCTGGCATAAAACTATAAATGACAGTGATCATTTGCAGAAACTGTGGGACATTCATGTAAAGAAGCAGAAAATATTGATAGAACTGAAAACTAATGCAAGTCCCCTCTCCCTGCTACCACCTGATCAGTGGTAGTGGTAGCTGCATCCTAGTGAATCTTAGCATCTCCATGTGTAAAAATCTTCCTGTTCTCTACCTCTTAGGGCTCTTAGGATAATGTATTATTCTAGCTACTTCCGATGTAGGCGGCTGTCTAGTAGAGAGAGTTCTTATGAGGTGGAGCAAGATTCCCAGTTTGGTTCTCAGTGTGAGGTGTAGGGAAAGGCACCAGCATCGTGATGCCCCAAAGAAAGCTCCACCCTGAGACTTGAGTAGGACAGAGGACGTGCTGTGTAGAAAGCTCAGCACACTTGAAATTTCCCCACAGTGCTTTCCTGCTGTGTTGGGAGCAAAACACTAGGCTGGAATTCTGAGGACTCAAACCCAAGTGATACAGCCCATGCTGGGATGGAGCACCTTCACAATTAAAGGAAAAACAAAGCAAAAAATAAATTAAATTAAAAACCAAAATAAAAGGACAAAGCATTGCTGTTTCTCACAGCTCCTAGATTCCTAGGCTGTGCATTGCCCCCACATTACCCGGATTCTGCGTTAGTGAAGTGGGGACATGCAGCAATTTTCTTCCTTTTCCTTAGCCAGTGTGATTTGTATTCCACAGCTGAACCCCTTCACTGAAAGGCGATGTCTGTTTGGACTGCAATAACCAGGTGATTTTATATTTTGTAAAAAGCAAATTAATGATGAAAGCTCACTAGTGGTATTTTCCTTCTTTTCAATTCAAAGAAAATTGGATTCTTCATGTGTGTCAGCGTTGGTAGCTCACTGCCATTAAGAATAAAGAAGTTATTTGGAAATCTAGGGGAAAAAGTGTGATGGGCTGGTGAAAATTCAGTACGAACAAGACCAGTGACAAAGCTTGCCCGTACTGTACCCACCAACTTTGTACCTGAGGCATTCTCCAAAGGGGTCCTCCCAAAATGAAAAATAGATGTTCAAGGTTGTCACATAATAAGAAGTAGGCCACAGGAGACAGCCAGCTCACCAGGGAACACTTTGTTTTGTGTTTGTCTCCTCATAGGCCCCACACTGGGGCAAACTCCAGCACTACAACATTGCTTCGATTAGGGAGGAGCCGCTCTTCTCAGTCAAGTGAACCCAATTCCCACGTATGCTAGGAATACACTCACGGCATGGACTGAACCACACCAACTCAGTGGCACACAAACTGCATGAACTGATGTTTCCCAAGATGAGAAGGTGTGTGTGTGGGGGGGGGTTAAGAAGAAAAGTATACAAAATCCATGAGAAACAAAACAAAAACAAAACAAACGAACGAACTCACCAGGAAATACTTGTAGTCTCCTAGTAAAGGACAGGAGACTATGAGTAACTGCAGTCATTGGATGCCGTACCCATTGACTTCCTCTGCCATTCTCACTATATACAGAGACACAGGCACATAAACGTCTACATTAGTCTGTGTGTCTAACTGTCTAATTGTCTGATTCTTGACACACAAGCACAAATTTGTTCACATTTAGTAGTTAAATTGTGTATCCCCTTTCTATTCCTTTAGTGAAACTCTGGCTTCTAAGTTTTAGAGAGACAGAAAAAAAAAGCAAAAGGTACACATTTTTGGCCTCTAGGCAGCTTTCATAAACTTTTAAAATGTATTTATTTTCATGTCCATGTTTCTAAATTTTCTGCAATGTAATGTATTGTCTTATGACCTATAAAAATATTTTTCTCAAGCATTAAATTAAGAAAACTAACAGCAACGCCTCCCTAGTTATAATTATTGTTTTTCTTTTCTTTATGACCTCAAATTTCTTTCATTCTATCTTTCATTTCCAAAAATAATAAAACAGTTTGTGTTAAACTCATCTACAGTCAAATTCCTACCCTTCCTCGAGNCAGGCTAATTTATCCTTGAACCCTGCCAGCAGTCCTCTCTCTCCAATGAGACGTGTACAATCCCCAGAGGACTCTACTGTGATGTGGCCATTCCTTAGGGGGTACGGAAATCCCTGAACAGAAGAAAAGAAGCTCACAATTACTCTGTCTGTGCCTCTAAAACCCCAAGGATTTCTGCAGAGCAGATCTAGCCCTTNGAGACCACAGTGCTACATGTGGTATGGTGAGCATCCAAAACCAAGAAGGCCTTGATTTCTATCCTAGCTCTATCAGATTGGAGGCAAATGGTCTTCAGTAAGTCCCTGCCTTCCCTGAGCCATTTAGACAGAAGAGGGAAAAAAGTTTTCCAGGGATGTTGTAAAGATCATATGAAACAATGAAAGTGTTTGGGGAGGTGCATGGCCAAAGGTGTCTACTTCAGGGTCAAGCACATTGCCAACTAAGCACATTCTACACTAAGCAATAACTCTATCTTCTCACAGTACCCCAAAAGGAAAA
>LZPO01056626.1:0-19459 GCA_001675575.1 Neotoma lepida
GTAGAAGCTGAATGTTAACTAAGCCAATCTGAGTTACCCATAACATGTCCCTGTGGTTGCCCAGTGAGTCAGTCACATTAAAAATCCCAGAAAGCTAGACATGTGGTACATGCCTATCTCAGTACTCAGAANGCTGGGGTCAAAGTAGGACCCTGAGTTCTGGGCCAGACTTTACTGAGGAGTGAGACTCAGTCTCTCAAAAAATAAAATACACATGTCACTGTTGTGGCTGTAACAAAGACATAAAATCTGACTTAAGCCTCTCCTAGCATTTAATGTTGTCAGTACTTGATTCCAGCAGATTATGACCCTCCCTTTTTTGTATTATGCCATTGTCCATGAGAGGACTTCAGGGTTTTCTGTTTTCCAACAGTCTAAACCCACAACACAACTGCTCTACTTCCAGAGGAATCCTCATTTGAATTGTTTTAATCTCTTATCCAAAAGAAGAAAAATTTTCACACCCTCTGAGAAAAGGTATTATTATTTCCTAGGAGAGAGGCAGCCTTCTAGAGAGCAAACCCAGATTGTTTAGTAGTGGGTGAGAGCACTGTATTCCTTATTAGTTAGTGATATGTAATCTTATTCCCAATCCCTTCCTTGCTTCAAAGTTACAAATAAATTTTACTTTTCCTATGGAAAATTGTCAAAATTTTACTGCTATTGACACCGCTCCTCAACTTGTAACACAGATGCTACACACTCTAATCCCACTGCACATGAATCTGGCATTACAAATCATATATAGATCATAATTCATTTCAAGAAAGTGTGGTCATGAAGTGTGATTTATGGCAATTTACAATTGCCATAGAGCAAGCTATCTTTTCCTATGATAATAGTACTATAATTGGGGGCTGTGTCTATGATACAGAATGCAGTATCTAATAAATAATGGATGAGTGAAATATGTTCCATAAAATCAAATATACAAAACTATTATCCTCTTCAGTTAATTAAAATAGGAAGGCCTATAAATTGAGCATAAATCTACTGTGCAGTTACATAACAAACTCCCAATGGGTGATAAAGTGCACAAATAGCACATAAAAATTATGAGGAGCAACTCAAAGATGTGACCTAAAATAGAAGCTGAAGTTCACTTTAAGTCATACATTAACAATACTTTTCTATGTTTTATTAGCCCTTGGAGAAANCTCCTGTGGGTGTTTGTTGTACAAGATTACAAAGCTAATTTCAGAGAACAAGAGTTGGGTTGTGTGAATAATGCTACCAGGGACGGGGACTACAGAAGGTCTCAGGACATCTGAATTTCTTCCAGTGTGAAGTGGACGGTGTACAAGCTTCAGAACTAGCCCAGCTAAGGGCTTTGCATCCAGCTTTCTTAGTGCATGGATGAAATGAGAAGTAATGTCTTCCCACTCCAACCTCCTAGGATTCTAAAACATAGAAAACTCTGTGAGTCTGGTTTGGATACATATCTTGAGAAGTCTTCTAAAGATATTAAGACCTGTGTTGATATTTTTCTGGATAGCCATTCCACTCATTTTAGGGATATTAAAAATACTTGATGAATTTGTCTTCATGGGGATGTATGTTGGATGAGGTTGAGTAGTGAGGTCATGTCTTCCTAAAATGTTCCCTTCTGATGACAGGAAAGTAGAGTGACCTTCCCTTTTCCCTTAAAGCTTCACATGCACATTCTTAGATCAATCGGTGTATTCTAATGCAATCTAACACTGCATTAGAAACCTGCAGCATTGAAGATTATTTTTCCATTTCTGGAAAAAGGCTGGAGTCAATGTCATATTACCATTGTAAGCACTAACAAATTCTTTTCAACTCCATTAGCGAGCTAGCAAGAAGGCAGTGATACTGAGACCAAAAACTAAATTCAAGCTTTAATTTATTGAACAAGATGGAACATTAACCTGTACTTTCACCTTGAGTAGACTTATTCTGGCCTAGTGAAAGGGAATATGGTGTCCAAGTCTTGAGCTAGAGACAGTTGCAAAACCAGGACTCACCTATACAGTGCCTGAGTTAGAATTATCATAGAAAGTGAGAAACTCAACAGATAGTGTCCTTGTGGTGAATTGGCAATGAATCTATACCAGGGCTGAAAGCAAGGAGAGTTTATGAAGAGACTGCGCATCTTGAGTCTTGCAAGTGAGCTGAGGGAGGACCAATCTTCCTTGAGAATTCAGAAGGATAATTCTGAATTTTTAGGTATTTGCTTCCAATACTTAGAATCCTAGTGATTCCTAAGACTTCAAAGCCAGAATTAGTTAAAGTAGGCCAGGATCCACTGGTTCCCCAGATATCTGGCAAAAGAATTAGACAGTTTTCTGAGGAACAAACCATCTTAAACACAGGCCTGAAAAATTCTCCATGTCAAAGTTCTATGCACTTTGACTACACAAGTAAACATTACAAAGTGAGGAAAGAGTGTGGCAAAAGTAAAGCAGTAGGAATGTCAGAGCATAGAAAGGCACAAAACTTCAGCTGCTGCAATGATCAGATGTGGAGAATCAGTCTGTCAAACATTTAAGGAAAGAACATATGTGTGGAATGAGAAATTAAAATTCTTCAGAACTTTAGAAATGTTCTCATAATTAAAAACACTGCAAGCTTCACAGCAAAGTAAACATGGATGAAGAGGGAATTGTAAATTAGAAGCAGGGTTCAGAGAAATTATCTAAAATACAGTACAGGGCAAGAAAGATTGAAATGTGTGAGGGAAAGTAATGGACGTTCAATTAGAGTGTTCTAAAATACACCCCATTTGAATTTCTAAAAGGAGGTGGGTGAAGTGGGACAAAGAAAATTCTTGAAACAATAAATCTGTGAATTTTCTCTGGCAGCTTGCTTTTAAGAGAGGAAGCCTAGGATGGAGGCCATAGTTCTTTCATGACCTAGATACAGAGCTGATGTCTTACCAGCTGTGGAGGGTTTTATTCTTAAGAAACAAATTGTTACATTCAGTCCAAAACCAGTTTAGAGTATGCCAAACTGATTATCAGGAAAACTTAAACTAAAACCAAACTACAGGCACACTGGATGCGTTCTCTGCCTCTGTGTCTGTCTCAGTCTCTGTCTCTGTCTCTCTCTGTCCCTCCTTTCTCTGGCTTATATCTACATGAAAAACATTTCTCAAAAACAAACCAACAAATAATAAACAAATCACTAAAACAGAGTCTGGGGTTGTAGCACAGTCATACACTGCTTGTTTCTTGGGTTTGAGCTTCATCACTGCAAAATGTGATTTACCACACTTCTATTAGAATCACTAAACTGTTTTAAAATTAGAATAATTGTGTTGTCAAAAATGTAAGGCAAATGAAATTGTTGATATAAATATAAAATGGGCAAATCTTTTGGAAAATAATTAGATAGTTCTTAAATAGCTAAACAAACAATTATTCTAAGTCACTCTACTACTGTGTTTGTATGCAAAAAAAATGAAGGTGTGTTTGTGTGTGTGTGTCCACATGTATTTGTTAGGGAGACTTTAGTAAGAATGATCTTATCATATTATTGCCAAAACACTAGACCCAACCTAATGTCCATCGAGAAATAGACAGAAACAAGTCATGTCATATTTACACAATAGGAAGCCATGCAGTAATAAATAGAAGCAATTGTTGATATACACAATAACACAAAGTAAACCTTGAAATAATTACAATGAGAGAAAGAAATCAGATCTAAATTATTATATTAATAAAAGATTCCATGAAAAGGAAACTGGTGTACACTTGTCATTGATTGGTGATTAGGGCTGGGGACTTGTGGAGGGGGACTGGAGACTGTTGCTAAAAGTGTTTTGTATTTTGTGGTGATTTAATGTACCTGTTAAATTCAAAGAATTGACATTAAATGTNTGCAATAAATTATATTACAATCACACTCTGTTAAAGTTGCAAACAGAAAAAAAAGAACAGAGAAGGCAAAATTTTAAGACAGAAGAAAAATCTTCCCATGTGGAGGGTCTGATGTGAAACAAGAATAATTAGCAAAATGGATAATATTTTGATAGATCTGAGAACACTTCATTATAAAGAGGAATGCTGTGTTTGATTTTAGGGGTTATTGTAGAGCTAAAATGTTGCTCATCAGTGACACATAGTCCAGGGAGAAGCTGGTAGGTTATGGTCATTGTTACTCATTAGTGGTACAAAGGCTGAATAATTTTGGCTTTAAATAAATTTAGGTTTTTTTTTAAGAACCACCCAAAGAATGTAAATACAGTATAAAACTTCCAAAACATAGAAAAATGAAATGATTAAAGCATAATCTTAGGACTGGAGGGATGGTTCAATTGTTAAAATGTTTGTTGTGCAAATATGAGGACCTGAGTTCTGATCCCAAGCACCACCGTAAAAAGCCAGGCTATAATCTGAGTATCAAGGAGACAGAGATNGAGAATCCCTGGGCTTGATATCCAGCCAGCTTAGCCTAAGTGGTGACTCCAGCTTTTGTGAGAGACTCTGTCTCAATAAAACAAGGGGAAGAGTAATTGAGAAAAATCCCCAATGTGGATTTCTGGCTGCCACATGCATCCACATACATGTGCACACATATAAACATGTACACACACACAACTCATATTGTGCCAATAAAATAGTAAATATAAAATATTTTTAGAAAAAGTGGTCAAAACAGCAAAAAATAAGATGATGTCTTAGTTTCCTGTGGCTAATATAATATGCCAGGGCTTATTACTATGACACTTGAAGGGAAGTTTTTAGCTTTATATTCTTATATAAGAAGGACATTAGCAGTGTCAGACTAGGGTTGTCTAGGCTGAGAATCAGAGCAGGATTGGCAGAGTAAGTCCAAAGAAAATAGAAGATAAGAGTAAAGAAGCAGAGCTGGAGATATAGCTCAACAGTTAAGAGCACACTAGCTGCTCTGCCAGAGGACCCGGGTTCAATTCCCAGTACCCACATTGCAAGCTCCTAACTGCCTGTAACTCCAGTTTCAGGGGATCTGATTCCTTCACACAGACATATATGTAATGCACATGAAATAAAAATTAATAAATTACATATAAAAAAGAATAAAGAAGCAAGATTCAGGCTTTGAAGAATAAGGTAGAAAACGCACAATGATTGGGCTCAGAAAGGAGCAGTAAAATTGAACACCTGCTGGAAAATCAATTACAGCAGGATGAGTGAAAACTATTATATTAGTACATGGTCAAGAAGGGATAGTGTTCTTGCCACCTTATAATTGCAAGTGTGGGAAGAAGCCTTGGTGAGTAGTGAGAGAGTGCTTGGGGCAGGCAGACATTGTCCTTTAGGAACAATGATGCTTATCTTCCATAACTTTCTGAAAATAAGGTTTGGCATGTTGAAGAAGGAAGTCTTCAGAAACTGTGGTTGGGTATAGCAGTTACTCCTGAGGAAACAGGAACTCATTCTGCTGCATTCATTACTGGGGAATCTTAGCTCCTGGATGTGTCCACCAGACATATCTAATCTTTGACATTGCACCATTGATGTTGTTTTCAACAAAGTTCATACTCAAGAACTATGAAATCCAGTTACAAAACTAATTGAAAAAAAGAGAGAAATCTCATAATGTTTTANGTAAGTTTACAGTTTTGGTTGGACTGTATTTGTAGCTGTGCTTGGTCACATGTGGCCCAGGGGCTGCAGATTGTACACATACACGACTAGAATAAAGTGAGAATTATGTCCTGCTATATTTGAAACTGAGAGCACACACAGCGTATGTATTATTTCTGCACATTATAGCCTCTTACACTAAGGAGCCCTTTGGACTTCTTGCACTAGAACAGCACTTTAGCACTATACTTGGAACTATTGTAAACAGTGAACCACTAATACAAAGCACAAAATATGAGGAATGTGGAATTGAATGAACCTTGGAAAGGATTCTTGTTTACCATATGAGATCTGAAACAAGGCAAAGGTCACCTTGTTAGCCCTCTGCTAGAGACCTATGTGTTAGATTACTCTAATTTTCCTCCTACTCTGTACCTGCCCATGTTCACACATAACTCTGGGAATACTGACTTGTGGGTTACAAATAATATTTGACAAGTAGGTGAATTTACAAATATGGATTCAATGAATAATGAGGACAGAGTGGATTCCTTTGAAGGTAAGAATGAAGACAGTGGTGGAGGCCACCAATGAGATTCCAAAAATAGAAGTGTGTAAGTGATTCTTGGCATGGCTATGAGGAGCTCTTGAGAGAAACAGGCACAAGGAGTAATGCTTTAATTTGGCATACAGTTTCAGGTTTCAGTCCATGGTCAATAGGCTCTATTCCTCAGGGTTTTGACAGGGTAGAATTTCATGGGGCAGGCAAAAAGGAGTAGGGCTGCTTTCTTCACAGCAGCCAGTCATCAGAGAGGAATAGGGAAGGGTTGGAGATAAAATTTGTTCTTCAAAGGCACATACCCAATGGCCTACCTTATCCGCCTACACTTTGCCTTCTAATAATGCCATTAAATTATAATCACATCAATGGGGTCATTAAGGAAGTCAGAGCTCCCATAATGCAATCATTTTCCATACCCCCTCCTAAGGCACCATGCCTGTTGTGCCTGTGCTTCTTTGTAAGGACACAGATTTACTTAGCAACCACATTCTTTTTCCTTATAACTGTCAGCACACTCCTATTCTGGCCAAACTACAGAGTTTCATATCTTTCTGCTCTTCTCTTAGCTCTAAATTTTTTCTATTAACCCACCTAAAAGTATCTAGCAATAACCATGCCACAGTTTGAATGTTGGGCTGCCTTGAAATTTACTGTGCCAGAACCAAGGATGTAAAACAGAGATAGAGCATTTGCCCAGCATATGCAAGGGCCTATGTTCCATCCCCAGGATGGAAAAAATATAAAAATTTTCTAGATTAATAGTTTATTGACTTTAAAATTCCTGAAATGCCATTAAATAATGGCATTAATGGGTTAATCCACTGGTGAGAGTAAAGCTTTCATGATCTAATAAGTCTCCAAAGTCCCAATACCTGCAGTCAAGCCTTTAACATGAGTTTCTGGGGGACTCTTCATATTCAATCAATATCAAATGGACAATTTTTTATATGAATAGTTTGATTATTTACATGGAAAATCCCAAACAAGTCTATAATAAATTATATAGTAGATCAAAGGGTTAAAAAAGTTGTTTCATGCATAAAATTTAATCTACTTTTATACAAGTCATAAATACTTAGAAAGTATAGTTTATGGCAATAAAATTACATATATATGTATATATATAAAATATCTTGTTTTAAAAATCTCATAGGAACAGGAAAAGTTTTTATGGTCAAAAAATTAAACATTTTTTGAAACACGTTTATTGAGATGCTAGTAAATAACTATAGAATAATCTATAGAATATACCAGGACACATGTTATTGGACAGGAAAAGAGATAACTTAGCTGAGAAGCCAGTTCTCATTAAATTTAGCTATAAATGATACANTTCTACATTTGGTATTGTTCTGCTTGAATTTGATGAGCTGACTGCAAAATTTCTATGTAAGAGCAAAGAAGAATTACAAGCCAACTGCTACAGAGCAAATTGGGTGCGCTGTCTAACCAGAAGCATACAGCAGTCATAGATAATCCTTATCTGGGGGATGAGGGGGGCTCAAGATGATCTGTGCTCTGTTCTTAAAGTGATTCATGTGCCTCTGTGCTATTATTTTTTATACTTTACAAGCATATGGACACATACACACACATACACACACACACACATGCACTTTGTTATATACAAGGTGTTTAAACAATTAAAAGCAAAAATAGTCATGGGGTCAGGCTGTTTGGTGCATTCTGACTTACATCATTTTATTATTCCTAAACTTTCATTGAAATAACTCTCATGAACATGACTTTAGAGCAAAGCCATGTGAAATTATAGCTCAGTTTGGGACTTGATCTGGATCCGTAGTAGGAGATGGAATGGGAATTTGAACTGACACCTACTGACACCAAAAGAAATAGCTCTCACCTCAAAGGAATAAAAGACATGGTTTATTCTGGAGTCAAATTTGAGTGGCTGTGGCCTGGGAACCTAGGTTTATTATGTCTCCCTAAAATATGATGTTCTAAAAAGGAAGCAGTATCATTAAATTTTTATAGTAACAGAACAAAGAAAGTTATATATAAATAAAAGTATTAAAAAAATACAGTGGTTAAGTCTTGCATGGTGGCACATGCCTTTAATACCAGAACTGAGGAGATAGAGGAAGGCATGGATCTAAGAGTTGGAAGCCAGTCTGTTCTATATAGTGAGGTCCAGGATAGCCAGGGCCACATAGTGAGGCCTTGTCTCAAACACACACACACACACACACACACACACACACACACACACACACACACACACTCATTGGTAGAGGCAGTAAGTAGGGAGTTACAGCAGGTTAGGGGAACTTCAACTATAGGCCTCAGATGTTTATCTGATAGCATTCTTAGCCCTTCCATGGGTGGGGAGTAGGATTTTGTTGTTTATACATTCCAATTTTTAAAAACCTGTTTGTAAGGATGCTAGGTGTGACAGAGAGATGGGCAAGGAATGGCTCTTTAGGGCCTAAGGATAGCCTGAAAGAAAGTGTGACTAATTAAGTTCCCAGGCCTACAACACACTAAATTCTCCACGGCCACTGCAATTTTAATCAGTCTTTGTAGACATGGCTCCTTTATTAGGAATCCTCTTCATAAAATCCATCTCTTTCACTCCAAACATGTTCTTGGGAAAGGCTAAACCATGTGGGGAAAATGAGGCATAGCTCTCTTCCTTGAAGATGGAAGCTACAGTCTCTTACTTTTTCCTTTTGAGGTAAATTTTTTTGTACCTCAGTCTGACCTTGAATTTAAGATGTAGTCTAGGATGATCTTAAACTCCTAACCCTCCAGCCTCCACTTCCGCTGGGGCTCTTTCAAATTCACAGAGCGCCTAGCCATATACACTGCCACTACAGTCACTGCAAATGGCAGTTTGCCAAAGGAGTGAGAAAACCCTCCTCTACAAATACTTGTGTAAAACCAACAAGAAACCCTGTGGATAAAGCAAATAGAGTCTAGCACAGACCACTAGAAAGCGCATCCTCAGAAAAAGTCTCAATTCAGCCAAGGTAAGCGATGGGGAGTCAGGCTGCTTCCAAGGCCTCAAGGAAAGGGGCAGTCAGTCCCCAGCTGATGTTGCAAAGGCAAAGACTGCAGATGCTGCTGGCTGCCCCGAAGATGCTCTGCAGATTAGGCCATTCATCAAGGTAGGCATCCCCCTAGCTTTCTGAGGAGACCAATTAGTATCACTCTTGGAGATGGATCCTCTTCTCAGAGCTGCATTTTTTAACAGTGAGCCAGGAAGAAAACAGCTTACAGAGGTGATGAGGGCGTCAGAACTCAGCAGTAGGCAGAGGTTTCTGATCTGGTGTGTTTACTGGGGTAGCTGAGATGCTTTTCCTGGGGTGGGCTTTATTTTACGTAACAAGCAGCCAGAAGTCTTCAGACCCACTTGTCTTGCCTTCCATGGCTTGTTTTACTCCGATACCACCCTTTTAAAACTTGGCACAGAAGAGTGAAGTTGTGACATTGTCCAAATCATGGCTCAAACATACCTCAGTTTTGAAATGGGACTTGGGAAATATTCAGCTTTAAATCTCCCCGCAGCTGGCTCCCTACATTAGCGAGGCAACAAACTCCAGGTTCTCCCATTAGTTGGAGTCCCTGGATTTCATGTTGTTCACCCGCTCAAGTTTCCTGCGAAGTCTCACAGCTCCTTCATCTCTCACATCTGCAGCACAGGGCTCCGTTAGCTTTTCAGTCTGGGGATTTTCTGTGTCTTATTTACTTCCAAAAATCTGCTCAACCATCCCCTCCCCCCAAATCTAACCCCAATGGAAAACAGCCTCACACTATATAATTGAACTTTCTGGATGAGAAGTCACAGCTCAGACATTTAGCTGTGTTTTTCACAGTCAATAAAGGAATAAATTGAAGAGCTCACGCACAGCTGTGGTTTCTGAGGCAGAGAATCGCTGTCTTGGCCACATGACTTCACATCTTACCCCTCCTCCTAAAATTGAGGTAAAGTAGGTGGGTGAATCTAATCCAGCCCCCCTCTACTTGAATTTGAAAATTAATTTTCCTACTTGAATTTGAAAATTAATCATATGGTCAATCAACCAAAATTACACTGTAGTAGAGACTTCAGTAGCAGAGAATTTAGAGCTCATTTGAATGTTCCTCATGCTCCCTTCTTATTTTGTTGGCAAAATATGCATAACATGAAATGTACCACTTCAGCTTTTTAAAAAGTGTACAGTTCTATGACATTCAGCATGCTTACAGTGTTTTGNGGCCATTATCGTATCTTTTCCAGGCTTTCAATGTCCAGAACAGAACCTCTGTGCCTGCTTGTTATACGACTGGAACCCCCCCTCCAGCAAGGAGGAGAGAGGCTTGTAGGCTCAGGGAGCTGAGGAAATGTATTTGTTTATTATCAGATACAATGTGGGTTTTTATTTAGTTGTTTTATACTGTTTTATTTATTCTTGACAATTTCATACAAGTTTAAAACGTATTTAGGGAACAGTCACCATCACCTCTTATTCTCTTTTCTCCTCTCCTCCTTTCGTACTTTGTTCTTTGTTGCTGTTTTAAGAGCCCACCAAGTTTAATTAGGGTTCCTTGTGTGCATATGATGTGGGGTTATTTATTAGATCATGGGCAGCTTTCCCGTAGCTACACCACTGAAGAATAGTGACTACCCTTCCCCAGCAACTGTGTAAACTGTGTACAGGTCACAATGCATGCTGGGTACACAAATGCAACAGCGATGAGGCCCTTTTCAGAGGACAGCACTTTACAGCACTTCTCCCCTTTCTCTGGCTCCTCCATTCTGTTGGCTTTCTCTTTCATGTTTACTGAGCGCTCTCTCTCTCTCTCTCTCTCTCTCTCTCTCTCTCTCTCTCTCTCTCTCTCTCTCTCTCTTGTGGGCATTTATTTTAACTAGGCAAAGATGTGTTATATTAGTGTGTGCTGCATTTGTGTAACAATGTAAGGATGCATGTTTAATTTTGTAAAGATGTGTTGCANTCCCATTCAGGACTGAGTCACCAACAGTCACTTATTTTCAGCATTTTAACCAGTTTTGAATCCCTGCATTAACAACTGAGCACTGCAAAAGGAAGCTGACAGCAGTNTAGATGATGGAGGTCAGGCCTGTGAAGTGTCACAGGGAAGTTGAAGAGTCCATTTCAAGGCTTTTAGTCTTAAAGACTCTGCTGGGGCCATNTGATATTTTGAATTAAGAATCTGTGATGTTCTTGTCATCTGGGCAGAAGAATTGGCTATGATTAACAAGAGACCAGAACACTATTGTGAAACCTTTGCTTTGCTGGGACAATTGATGATGGTCAGCTGGGGCTGAAGAATGAGATGTGATTAAGAAGAGATGAGCATCATTGAGGTGAAAACTTCCGAGAAGTGTCTCCTCAGGGTCAGCACACGGAAGCTGTGGTCCAGAAGGGGCCAAGGCTGTACCTTATGCTGGCATCCAAATTTGACAACGTGTAAGAGTTTGCAGGTGGTGTTTGGTTTGAAGATATAAAGGGGTCATGGAAAGCAGCTGAGGCTTCACCCTGAGAGAACACTGGTGAAAGTGTAGCCTCAGTTGCAATAGAAGCCTCAGGATTGAAGGGGTCCTGTAGAGAAGTTGAGGCTTGGGACAAAGTTGCAGGGTTGGAATCCCTGAAAAGAGCACAGGAGTGGCTGTTGGCGAAGGTGCAGCTCAGATGGAGCAAAGACCCTGGCACTTTGGAGATGCCAGTACTATGAGAGGGTCACTAAGGATAGCAGCTGCTGTGAAATGGAGTTGGCCTGAGCTGATGAGACAAATGGAAAGGCTGGAGAAGTGGATCCCCTAAGACACTTTGGAGTCAGAGGGAGGATCATGGACAGGGTCCCAGACGTCAAGCACTGAACTTCTTACAATATTGAATATTGATTGCATTTGAGTGTGACTATGCCCACATTCTTTCTTCTTGGAATAAGAAAGTGTGTAACTGATTTTTAATTTTATAGAAGCCAATAGATAATGGACTTCAGAATTTTCAAGAAACTTTGGAGTTTTAGAGAGACTTTGGATATTTTACATAGGCTTTGGACTTTGAAAGAGACTTTGGATGTTTTAAAGAAAGCGCTTGAATTTGAAGATTGTAGGACTTTTACAAGTTGAAGTTTTATATTGTGATATTGATATTAATATGAGATATTGGGATGAATACAAAAGGAAATGTTATGGATTAATAAGTGACATTTTTGAGTATCAAGTTGACAAGGTGTTAATTGTGCTGGTAGACTTTGTCAACTTGACGTTAACCTAGACATATCTGAGAAGAGGAAATCTTACTGGAGAAAATGTCTCTATAAGATTGGCCTGTAGACAACTCTGTGGGATATTGTCTTGATTAGTGATTGATATGATAGGGTTCATCTGTCGGTGGTGCCACCCATGGCAGATGGTCCAGGACAGTACAAGAAAGCAGGCTGAGCAAGCCATGAGGAACAAGCCACTAAACAGCATTCCTCTGTGCTTTCTGCTTCCAGGATCCTGTCTTGAAATCCTAACCTGTCTTCTCTTGATGATGGACTATGACTGCAAAGTTGTAAGCTGTAACCCTTTCCTCTCCAATTTGCTTTAGGTCATGGTATTTTATCACAGCAAAAAAACCTTAACTAAGACATNAAAGTTGAGAGCAGCACTAATCTATGAATATAAATATAAATATTTAGAAAGCAGTTTGACAACATCTTAATGTGCAAAAATCAGCAGTCAGTTACCCACTAGGGTCTATGANTTCCTTAGCCATTGGCTTTTAACCAAGTTCACAGTACCAGGCATGATTTTTCCCTCTGTGTAGTGGACCTACAAATCAAGTTGAAAAGCAGTTGGTTATCTCCGTAACATTCATGCTGTTAGTGTATCAATAGAAATGCGACCATATCTTGTCTGACAATTTAGTACATGCAAAGAATCCACCACTGAGTATGACTATTGATGACTTTTCTCTCCTAGAGACCTGAGTAATATCTTCCAACACTGAAAGCTAACCAGAAAAGTTTCCAAGTCCATTCCAGCTTGATTTCTCTGGGTGGATGTTGTCTTCCANGGTAGAGTCTTACCATCTAATTCTGGTAGACAGCCAAGAGAAATGGCAATAACTTGTATTATTTTGAGAGGTTTCTGGCACCTCCTTGATCTCATGGGGAGGTATCTCANACTTGGCCCTGGAACTTTTGTTTAATGTCCCATTGCTTCTTGGAGCAGCATTATCCACCCATGCCGAGTACCTCAGCTATACTCCTTTAGAAGTGAAGGAAATTCATTATGAAGCTTGGAAACAAAGAATTCAGGGAAATCAGAAAGTTACAAGACCCAGGAGGNCTCTGCTCAAGATTATGTGTAAGGGAAAATCCCCCCAAGGTCAGGGCCCTAAGACAAGTCCAAAGTTCCAGGAAATGTGTCACCCATGGAATTTCTGGAAAGTGGCCACTCCCCTCTACAAGCCAGGCAGCCCAGAGGTTGCAAAGCAGGTAATGGACTAATTTGCCATCCTCAGTCCTGAAAAGTAGTTTATCTGGAAAATTGGTTTCTGGGTCTGGCAAAGCCATGCCTTTCCCACTCCCTACTCTCAACTACAGAAATTACTGTCAGATTGTTCCTGGTGCATTTTCCTGCATCCTCAGGAAGCTACGCCACGTCTGGAGCCCCACCTCTCAAAACAATGAAAGTTTGATCTCACTGATGCCAGGGTGGAGTCTTCTTTCCTTCATATATGCTTATTTCTTGCAATGTAAATATATAAACAGTCAGCGATTGCAGGGGAAGAAGAGCCCCTTTGGTGGGGCTGCCTGCACATTAGCACAGAGCTCNAGAATTACAGCTCTGGTCCATCTTCACCAATGCTGGAGTGGAGTTTTCCATGATAAGGTTAACTTTCAGTTACTCCAATAAACTCATTGGTTCACCAAGCTAGAGTGGAATAATTTCTTTGGTCTGTCATTCATGCCCTATGTAGGATGACTAGATTTTTTTTTTATGTCTCCCCAGGGAAAGATACACAGATACACTAAACAATATTTTCAAGGTTCACTCTGATTGCAGGATGTATCAGAATTTCATTCCTTTTATGGATGAATACCATCATATGTGTATACCACACTTTGCTTATCAATTCATCTATTGAGGGACATTTGGATTGTTTTCAGCTTTTTGCTGTTCTGAATAATGCTTATATAAAGACTAGAGTACTAGTATTTAAGCCCTTGCTTTCAAGTCTTTGGGTCTACACCTGGAAGTGAAATCTCTGGATCATAGGATAAGCTTTTGCTTGCTATTTGAGGAAATAATCTTTCTTTTTAAATTCATAAGCAAAAGTCTGATTGTTGACCCCAAGTGATAGCAGACATGAAATACTTCAACCTGAGAAAACAAATCTCTCTCTGGAGCAAGGGATTTCAGAAGTCCCCCAAAGCTGGAGAGAATAAGGAAATATTCCTTTTGTAAGTTGAATTGCAAGAAACATTTCAAAAACCTATAGTCATCATCAATCCCACTCATACTTAAAAATGATTAGCAAGCTGAATACAACTGTCACATTTATCCCTGAAGTAAGAGCGACAGCCCCTTTGTTTCAGTTCAATAACATTGGATAGTATCAAAGTCATCATCTAGTTTGAGGAGATGACATCACTTGTCCACAGTCCCTCCAGTAGCAGATGGCAGATCTATTGTATTACCCAGTGGGTTCTTCTCACTGTGCTGTCCAACATGGGAAAAGAAAACACGAAAANAATGAATAAATGACATCATGGTTCCCTAATTCCTGATCTCTTAGGACTTCTAAGTTGAAATATTTGAGATGGGAAACACTGAACAAATGTCTCATAAATACCTGAACTNATCACACTTAATTTTGTGGATGCCACATNATAGTAATAAAGGGGAACATCTGAGCCTCTGGAGAGAAATGGATCTGCTTTTACAAATAACACTGTAAAGTGACCAACACTATTTGACACCCTGAAGGAGGAGTGTGTAGGAAGATAAGACATGTTCCTTGTTCACAAGTTCTTGCATCATAGAGGGACAGTTGAGACTATTGTGAGTGATACATCTTGCAGGTAACAGGAAGTGGTCTGTGACACTGGTTGGTATCCTGAGCAACCTCAAAGCCTGCCCTCACAGTGACACATTTCCTCCAACAAGATCATACCCACTTCAATGAAGCCATACCTCCTAATAGTACCACTCCCTATGAGATTATGGGGAGGGCGATTACACCCAAACTATCACAACCAGTAATCTCAGCACTCTGAAGATTGGGCTAGGAAGACAGAATTCTAAGTCAGCCTGGGCTACACAGTGCATT
This sequence comes from Neotoma lepida, assembly GCA_001675575.1. Taxonomy (NCBI): domain Eukaryota; kingdom Metazoa; phylum Chordata; class Mammalia; order Rodentia; family Cricetidae; genus Neotoma; species Neotoma lepida. Next base: position 15,390 of record LZPO01056626.1, read on the forward strand.
CAAGGCTAGCCTGGGGCACATATCAAGTCTCTGCCTCAAAAAGCCAATCAAACAAATGAAAAAACAAACGAACAATAAACACATAGGCATGGCTTTCATTGTTGTCTTCGCCTGACATTTTATATGTAACGCCTCCAGATTTTACCAGACAGTGCCTGTAGAAATTGTGCAATGGGTTTGTGATTGGCAGGGAGGAGTCTGGAAATACAGGGCAGGTTGGGAACAAGCATCTGTTTTTGCTTTCCCCTGCAACTTTCTTGAGGGTCTTGTTTCTATTAGAAGTGTGGTAATAAGGCCATGATCTTCAGAGGAGCATGGAGTGACCTTAGTCAAAGGACCTCCATGACCTGACCTATTTTATGTGCACCCAGAGGCTTTTGTCCTCAGAAGCCAGCACCTGGAACAGAATTTACTGAGCACATTCTGCCATCAGACTCTACCAAGACTCAATGGAGAGTAACCATTCCTCTTTCTCCTCTCCAGAAAACATGAAAAATAAAAACTATGGTTTGCAGCAGACACATAGTGAACTATCAGCAGTCTAAAGTTGGGTCTTGTCATTCTTTATCCCCAATTTTCAGAAATAGCCAATCTCTGAGAACCCCATGGGCAGGATAGGGAGTGAATAAAGCAGCCAACTGCCTCAGTTACAGGGTACATGGCTGCATACCGCCTTTCTACTAATTTCTACAAAAACAAACAACCAAACTTGCAAACTTAAGCAATTCCTACAAAGTCCTTGAAGCCTCCAGGAGAAAGATCTTGTTTAAATGAATTATAACACAATCAAAGGCTTTAAATGATCCATATTTTCCCAGGGTCTGGCTTGCTTCTCCCTTGACATGTTTCCTTTAAGAGTTATGTGAAGTCTTTAATATCACAACATTATATCATCATCATAACATAACATCATAACATAACATCACAGTATAAAAAGGACACTTCAATAAACTCCAGGAATCATTTATTTGTGTAGTCATTCAGTCAACAAACATTTACTGAATCCTAGCTATATGCAGTTACTCTTAGAGGGTGTTAGGTTGCCAGTGGTTCCCAGGCTCAAAGGTTCCTGCAGTAGAGTGTTTCAGCACAAAATGTTACATTCATCTACAACATGGGGAAGTAGGTGTCACTGTTGGTGCTAGTTGGAGAAGCTAAGGCTGGGGGACATCCATTGCTGCTTTTGAGCCCAGGGACTTAGGTGTGACATTCAATATTATTTCTAAGGCTTCGTGTTGTAATTTCACTTTACATGAACTTTAGTTACTAGGTTTTAATCAAAAGAGATCAACAAACAGAAATATATAAACCTGACCATTGACATTTATAGGTTTAAATTTCTTGGCTTGAATTATTTGCTTGAATTATTCTTCGGTACCATTTGTGGTTAGCGAACAATCTGTAAAGGGCTTGACTTAGAAATCCAATTTTCTCAGCCATGATCTGAATCTCTTGCCCTAAGTGGCTAGGGCTAGGGAACTGATGGCTGCCATTTGCAGGGGTTTACCAGGTACCTGCTTGTTTGTGTCACTCCTTTATGCCTTTTGCAAGGATTGTGTGACACTGGCCTCTTCATTATTAATGGTGTTTATGAAAATTAAAATTCTAAGAGTGTTATGTCTGTGTCATGAACCCCCCAGAGATCACCAGGAGTCCCAGTCTTTGCAAAAACAGGGAGCCTTTATTGCAAGCTCAAGCTTGGGCTTCCTGTCCGTTTTGACACAGNGATTGCATCAGTTGAGCTCAGTTATGGCAGATCCAGTTTGTGGCTTTTCCTGGTTATTGTAATGATGAGGCCTAGACTCACTATTGTTAGTCTGTGGCCTGTCATGACTGCACTAATGTTAAGTTAGACCTCTTCAAAGAGAAACTCTTGAGTTGTCCATTGTCAGTGCAAATATATTGATGTGGAAAATGTTAAGTGCATTTTAGGATTTTGCAGATAGAATGATGTTTCTAGTAGGTTGTGTCTCCTGGGCCATTTAGGTCAGTGCAGCATCCTTTATTGTCCTCTCCTCTGTATCTGGGTGGTGTGCATAGCTCTAGTTGGTCTGAATGTGGGTGGAAACTGAAGTGATTTTGCCTGGGTGTGCATGACCTTCAAGGAAATTCTTTAGAATCCTGCAGATTCCATAGCTCCCAGTGCTGACTTCTCATTCAGAACAATTCTCTGGGTGGGTGTTGTGTGGAACAGACCATTTTATGTGGCCTTGGAGATTGATGATGGTTTTAGGACTTGACTATGTAGCCTGAGATTCACATGGTAAGCAAGTCTTCCCCTGGTAGTCCTCTGTGCTACTTATGACTGTGGAGGGTACAAGCCAAAACCTAGAGGCTTCACCAAACATTCTATTCTCATAAAGTGCCTCATTTGAAAGAATCTCTTGGGGATGAAATACTCCTGATATTGAACTTCAAAAATCTTTTGATTTGGAATAGGCATTCATAGCATAAAACACCCAATATCAGCTAAGGATGATTTTAATGGAGTAAGGGGAAAAAAATGAATCAGTTGGAAGATGGCAACTCCAGACTTGCAAAGCAGAGAGTATGGTGTGGGTTTGGAGCAGGGAGGTAACAGCTCAGCAGCCAACACAGTCATCATCTCCAACAACAGTGGGATGAGTGGTGTTCCAGGCCCTCGTGATTCAACAGGGCCATATGCTTTGTCAAAAAGGGAACTCGAAAAAAGAATCTAATTTTTCATCGTTAGTCACCAGTGCTTTGAGTATTAGGTTGAGACTCTGTGAAAATAGTTTGCTACTAACCATATGCTAGTATCCTTGTGACTGAGGAATAGTGTTTAAACAATATATGTCATGACCCTTGTTGCTTGCAGTAAACTTGGCATCTTGATTTGCTTACCATAAAAGCATCTACTTTGCTATCCATTCCAATTGGATATAAAAAATACTTGAGAAACATTTCAGAGATCACTAGCAAGTCTATGTCATTGTTTGCTGTGAATGACAGGTTGAGTAACTTCTGTCTGGTTTTTCTTTGCCCAAGAGAAGGAAAACCAGAGCTGACCAAAAAACAAGATCTGTCTTGATTTTGTGTGGCATCAGTCTCTTTCTCAGCACATTCTAGAGCTATGCTGTCTGAGTCTATCAACAGTTCTCGAAGCGCTAATAAAAATGCTGCTTCTGCAGATCTGAACATCTAGATATTAATCAAAGCTTTGCTGCAATTCTGTGGATATGCATAATGAGATTTCCTAGCTGTCAATCATTGTTATTCTGACAGCTGTAATGAGATTCTGGTTTAATGTGCATTTGTCAATGACCTGGGGCCCACAGCAGGTGTTGTCCTCTTTAAAAGCTGGCTTGCACACTGCCAACCAATTTCTTCCCATCTGGAAACTTATAAAGGGGTCCCCAATAGTGGGGCCTCAGGGACTAGGACAGGTGAGGTGCTAACACCTTCCCTATGCTACCTCTATTTGTTATTCAAAGTGAATGATGAGTTCCAATTGTCACTAATCTAATAGTGTCACCACATAAGAAAAGACAGTCCCATAAGGAAACACAAAGTCCTGGAATTCAGAAGTTTTATTCCAATTCCAGTGAAAAATTCTCCAAAGAAAAAACTAACTATTCTGGGCAACAAGACACATTTACTATCACACAGTTGAGACAATGAAATAACATTTAGATGAGTTTTTCTCTTTGGAAAATTTGAAAACAGCAACAACCGTAACAAAAAGCCTCTTTCAGTTTCTGATAATTCTGCAGCATGTGAAATCATGTCCTGTCATCATGAGAAGTCCCTTAGGTAAGAAGAGCAGGTACGGTGTGTTCAGGAGTCACAGCAGCACTTAGTTCCATGAGCAAAGCAGAGTCACAGGAAGCAAGAAGTCCAACAGCCCTTCAAGGTNGGGAAGATACTTTACAATTCTACTTGTGTCATTCTGGACCAAATGAGACACATGAGTCTGTTGTTGGAAAATTGACCTTCACCCTTCCTCTAATGTCATTGAGTCTCTGTATTTATGAGGCTTAGAATGGTTGGGGTCCTCATTCCTGGTCTCAGTTCCATCTCCTCAAGGTGAAGTTAGCATTGTCTCCTAC
>LZPO01056627.1:0-19437 GCA_001675575.1 Neotoma lepida
AGGAAACCAAGGTGAGGCTCAGACAACAGAAAGTACCACCACTGACACCTCTGATACGGGGAGAAGCTGGAAGTCTATTTGCCTATGGAGGCTTCTCTTCAGCATCCCAAAGACAGCTTTTCCATGCCAGCCTTCTTTACATACCCGTGTTTAGTCAGTGGGGGTACATGTGGCAGAGGTTTTGCTCTTCAAAATTCTTCCCCAAGCTCCCCCTTTTGCAGTGAGTGGTTTACTCTAATATTTATTTTCCATAATATTTAACTAGTATTTTGAATTCCCCAAAAGACTTTTTGGTTTTTTGAAACAGAGTTTCTCTATGTAATAGTCCTGCCTGTCTTGGAACCTGCTTTGCAGCCTAGGCTGGCCTCAAACTTACAGAGGTCTGTCTTCTTCTGCCTACAATGTGCCGGGATTAAAGGCAAAATAACAACATACATAATTTCAACTATTTCAAAAAAGGAACTTACTTTCAAAAGTGATTTTAGGAAAATAGAAATGGTATTTTCAATAGCTTCTCTTTTTAATGATTAACCTTTCAAATAGCAAGCATAAAGATTAAATATTATCATAAGAACATGCATGTACCCTTTTGGAGTATGTGTATATATCTCTGAATATATATGCATGTTTCTGTGTATACATTATGATATTCATCAGACAAAAGTAACCTGCACCAGAATAAACAATTCCAAATGCCATATTAAAATCATGCTTTAACCAGTGCAGATTTCTGAAATAGGTTAAATACAGATTTAACTCTAGAAAGCTGGAATTTCATGTAGCCTATTATTTAATGAGCTATTTCCTCTTGCATCTGAACATCTGTAAAATAAATATCATGAAAACTTGTCATTTTGATAAAAGATGCTAAATACTCCTATGTAGGGTTTCCAAAGATATTCTACCACCATGTACTCACCATTCATGTGCAAATAGTATAACTTTAGGATAATAATTCTTTAATCGTTGAAAACTGAGATATTTAGACTTTGTGGTTGATATATGATCTCTCAAACCACTCATAGGAGTCAATCATAAATTATTTTCCTCTGTCCCCGAGATCATTAGCATGGGAGAGCTAGCTGCCTCTGCATGCCACCAGATGCAACACTCAGGAGAGAAGGCCCAACACCTTGTGTGAACAGCACAATAGAGCCAACCCCATTGGTGGAGGTGTGGGTGAGCCAGTCTGGAAGTTCTGAGCATGGGAGAGCTGTCCCTATTATTCATCTGTCATGTGGCGGCATGGGCAGAGGAGAGTCTCCCCACCTCACCAGTAACACCTGAGGCAGGTAGGAGAGCTGGCACTGAGGTCATAAGAGCACTGAGGTCATTAGAGTGGGAGAGCTGGTCCTGTCCCTCACCAGCTGCAACACTCAGGAGATTGGTCCCTCCACCACACCTGGGTGACACAGTAGATATGGCCCTAAATGTGTAGATTTGAGAGATCCAACACTGAGGGCATGAAAGCAAGAGAACTGGCCCTGCCCCTTGCTCATGGCTGCAAGGGGTGAACTCACCAGGGCAATGCAAGAGAGCTCACTCAGGTAGTGGTGAGCTCACCCAGGTGTTGAGGACAAGGGAGAGCTGGCAGGCTGACAACCCCACAACTACCCAGGCCCTGAACCAGGGTTATGTGTAGCTGGAGGTTTTCCTGTGTGCCACCTGGTCCCACAGCCACTGAGACCCAAATAAACACACAGAGGCTTATATTAATTACGAACTGCATGGCCATGGCCTACGGCTCAAGCTTCTTGCTAGCTAACTCTTATATCTTAAATGAACCCATTTCTATAAATCTATGCTTTGCCATGTGGCTTGTGACTTACCAGTACTTCACATCTTGCTTCTCCTGGCGGCAGCTAGCATCATCTCTCTACTTCTTTTTGTCTCTCTGCCTGGATTTCCTGCCTGCTTCTAAGCTGCCTTGCCATAGGCCAGTGAAGCTTTATTTACCAACCAATCAGAGCAGCATATATTCACTGCATACAGAAAGACATCCCACAGCACTTCCCCTTTTCTGTCTAATCAAAAGCATACAGAAAGACATCCCACAGCAGTTATGTGTTGGCCCACCTGTAAGACGAACTTCTAACCAGTCTTATTAATAAACACACAGAACAAGAAATAAGGGTGAAAATCTGACAGAGATCAGAGNAATTAGGAGCAAGCCACCACTAGCCTCACCTCACCAACACTGCCTCTACTTCTAAGGAGCGAAGCAAAGAGAAGAGAGAGACTTCCATTCTAACCCGGCTTTTTATGCCTGTCCATTCTGCTAACTCATATTCTATCCTCACCAAGCTACATCACTTCCTGTCTTGTCTGCATGGACCTCCATAACTCTATGGCTGACACTGGGATTAAAGGCGTGTGCCACCACCCCCTTCCGATAGCTCCCAATGTGACCTTGGAATCACAGAGAAACAAACGGATTAAGGGCGTGTGCTAACTTGCATGACTATTGTTTTACTACTAGTGGCTGGCTGCCCCATTTTTCCTCCGATCCTCAGATAAATTTTATTGGGGAACACAGATAAAATATCACCACACCCACCCCAACTTTTACCCAATTTGTGATCTGCTGGAGCACATGAAGGAACTGGTCCTGCAGACCCAACACTGCAGAATTTCCACAACACAGGAGAACAGCAGGATAAACAAGAGGAGTTCCAGCAAGGGCCGATCATTGACATCATAACAAAAACCAGAGGCCTCAAACCAGACTAATGATTCTCTGCAATGAACACTTGCAAGTAAAGCTATATGGATAAAAAAATTTATTTTGCTCTACCTTATGGAAGTGAGGGTCCTTCAAGAGAACTATTTGGTGAACTTGATGTGTGTACTCTAAGGTTTGTATGACACAAGATTTATTTTTTTTTACTTCCTGAAAATTATAAAAATAAGAGGATATGGCTGGCCAGCTGATCTGTTGACAGTATGTAGAGAATTGGCTGTGAATTTAGACTTTGATTGATTGAACAAAAGATAAATGTTCTATAGTTTTTCAGTATATGTTTCTGGAAAAATGATGGAGTAGTCATGAGATTGACTGTGCCCAAAAGGACCATGTAATGGAGATGTTGACTGTGAGATAAGTGAATGACTGAAAATGCAGATTAAATGGGAAATTTTAAGTTAGCAGCTCAAGAAGATATGACCATGGGGACCTATCCATTATGATGAGGTTCTTAGAGTTCATGATTGAAAAAGTGGACATATAGAAGCTGCCCACCTCTGGAGGATAGTTGTGCCAGATCCTATTTGTCAAGTAAAAATATTTTCTACTTTCTTTACCTCTTATATTCTTCATCATTATCACAGTAGTTCCATCCAATAGCACCTAAGGTAAAGAAAGAAATCAAAAACAGCACCAGCATCCCTTCCTCCTTCCTCCTCAAGGGATTTACCAGGCTGTGATTACCTGTAGTTATGGAAGTACACGATAATCTGAATGAGGTTTGAGGCATTAATTTTACACTGAACTAAACTTTTCATTAAGTAAAAGATACTGGGGATTTGTTTCTTACTTGAGAATGGCCAAGAGAGCTGTGGAACATCCTGTGTATTTTCTTTAAGAAACAGAATGAGTAAACTGAAATAGTCAAAAGATGTCCCCAATGCCCTTCGGTGTCCAGTTCACTTGATAAATAAGTTACATAAGTCATAAGATACTTTAAATTTTAAGTAATTCTTGGAAAAGTCGCACAAAATATATACGAGCAATCAATTTGATCCAAATTTCCATGTACTAAAAGGGAAAAAGGGATAAAAGTGTGAGTATACTTCTAGTGTGTAATTGACCCAGATGCCAAGTGCCTAATATAGTTCCCACTTCCATTGTATCTGTTTCCAAATTCAATTCTTTGGGGGAACCTATTTGATGTTCTTCTAGTAGGAACTTCCTTTGGAGTACTTACCTGAGTGAGCATCTGGCTTGGGCTAGTTCCACATATCATTTGCTGACTCAATATAGTTGGTTCAGAAATAGCACATGTCCCAACCTGGGCCTATCACAGGCCTGTCAGAGACTTTGGCTGAAGATGGGTTGAAACAGGTGTTTTACCAGAAACCTACCTAAGATGAAGCAATAGGAAAGGAAGCAGACCTAAGAGACAGCAAGATAACATTAATAAGATCAGTATTGTATTAGTTAGGTTTCTATTGTTGTGGTAAAACATGGCCAAACACAACTTGGAAAGGAAAAGTTTTATTTAACCTTACAACTTAGAGTTTTTTTGAAGGGTTGTCAGGGTAGGAATTCAAGGCAGGGATCTGGAGGCAGGAACTGAAGCAAGCAGCCAAGGAAGAACACTGCTTACTGGCTTGCTCCTTGTGACTTCCTCAGCCCACTTTCTTAGAGGACCCAGGAACACCTGCCCATGGGTGGCACTGCTCCCAGATGTGGCACTGAGACCTCCCACATCAATTATTAATCATGAAAATGTCCCTTACAGACTTGCCTAAAAGCATCTGATGAAAGCATTTGCTCAATTGAGGTTCCTCTTCCTGGATGACTCTAGCTTGTGTCAAGCTGATGAAAAATTAATCAGAACAGTTATTTAAAATAATGATCTTAGCCAGTATAAAATCTTTAGAGATCAATATGCAACTCCTAACCCTTGGTCTGACAAGAGCCAATAAATTAGTTTTTTATTTGAATGGGTTGCTAATATTGCTGTTGTAATGTGTCACAAACAATCTAAACACACATGAAACAAAAACATAAACACAAATACATATGGAAGGCACCTCTAAGAAATTATATCAGCATCTTGAGAATGGGTGATCTGGAAGGAGAATCATGTTACAATCACTGTTTAATTTTATTAAAATAGATGAAAAACATCTTGACTAATATCCTAAAACCTAGCAAGGTAACAGTGAAGAAAATCTCATAATGAATTTTATTTCAGCTCAGAAATGTAAAGAAGTTAAATATATTAAGTCTTTTTCACATTAATTCTTGGAATGAAAAGTCATACCATTACCTCACTGGTTGTAAAAATAAACTGCCTAATCAAAAGATAGATTTTTGAAATATTATTTATCTATAAAATACAAGTTTTTACACCTCTTAAGTTGTATCAAATTTATACATTCTTGTAATCATCACCAAAATAAAGATATATACATTTCTGATCATCCCCAAACTTGTCATTAAGCCATCAATTCCACCGTGGTCCTATTACTATAAGTTCCCCTCCCTAATACATGCAGTGCCAGTCCTATGTAGCAATCATCTGTTCTGTCAGCATGGATTCCATTTTCTTTTTTAGTCCTATTTAAATTGAGTGATATAATATTTACTATTTATTTGGCTTATTTTTTTTTCAGTTTAACAGCCTGATGTTTTATTGCTAAGTTGTATTCCATTGTATTGTCTTATCAATGGTAGCTGCATTGTTAACAGTCAGCTATTAATAAATTATAACAAAGTTGCTACAATAATCCCTATACAAATATATTTGGGGGCATATGAATTTGTATTCCTGGCTAAAAATATAAGTATGAGATTGCTGAGTCATAGTAACTTTATGCTAATTTTAACAAGAAATTATTGAACTATTTTTCAAAGTACTTACAATCCTATTTTTCCCATGCTAGTGTGTAAAATTTACACTTATCATGTTGTAACATATTAGTATATGTTAATCATTGATGATGTGTAATAATACCTTCATTTCTAATGATGTTGAATATCTTTTCATACGACTACTGAACAGCTATATTTTGTGTGTGATGTGTCTCATCAAACCTTTTATCAACTTTTATTTCCTCGTTTATTCATTCATTTCATTGTTTTATTTTGAGACAGGGTCCCATGTGACTCAGGCTAGAGTCAATCTTGCTATGTATCAAATTTTTTCAAAATTGTTTTCTTTATTCTTGGGGCTGGAGAGATGCCAGTGGTTTAGAGCACTTCCTGCTCTTGCAGGGGACCCAAGTTCAATACCTAGCACCCATATGGCTGCTCACAACCACCTTTAACTCTAGTTTTAGGGGATCTGATATCCTCTTCTGATCTCTGTGGATACCAGGCACATATATATGTGGTACACAATCATGCATCCAGGCAAAACACTCATATACATAAAATACAAATTATACAGAAAGAAAAAATAGTCTTGAGAATTCCATAATTAATACAATGAAATGAAATCATGTCTGTAAGTGCCCATGCTTACTTACTGGGCCAAGGTCATCTGATATGACCATGAGGAGTGAAGCCAGGCTTGGTTGGAGGGGTCACAGCACAACCGAGGCTGTGACAATTTTATTTAGAGCAATCAGACTTTTCATACCTTTATCAGAAACAGAATATAATGGCAATTGCCAGGATTGACACACTTGTATTTGCCAGGATACAATGAAGTTTGCAAGCTATACAGGGTACACAAGATTAATGTCTAAGACAAATTGTCCTGTCAAGCTTCCATGGTTCCTTGATTTCTGAGGGAACATACAGAGAAACACAAGGCAGCCTGAATGGTTCACTTCCTGAAGGGGTGCATTGGTCTCTCAGGAACTGGAAGGCACACTGTACCCCAGGAGCCATGGACTCTAACCTGAAAAACCTATGACATATGCCTCTCAAAGCCAGGCCAACTCCATGGTTCCCTGCACATGTCTAAACCCCATTTCTCCTCTTATCCCCCACAAGTCCACCTCCTAATTTTTAATTGGGTTATTCCAATGTCTCTTTATATTATATTACCAAGTGATTTTTCAGCATGTTTTTGCAACTACTTTTGGAAAACTCCGAGGCTTATTCCTTTATTTTCTCTTTTTAAAAATTATATTTATTTATGTGTGTATGTGGTTTCTCGGGCATGTGAGTGCCATAGTGTGCTTATAGCAATCAGAGAAAAACTTTCAGGAGCAGGTTCTTTCTTTCCACCATGTGTGTTCTGGAAGTGAAACTCAGTTTATCAGGCTAGTGGCTATCTCAATAGCTCCACTTCATTTTCTTAACCACATGCTTTGAACAACAATATTTTCGATACAGTAAAATTTACCAATTTTTCTTTTCCTCTTTTTCTTTTGCCTAAATTTTTCTCATTTTGCAGAAAGCACTGAGTACCACTCCGAATTTGTTGAGGTGGGGAGATGGAGAGGGAAAAAATTACTTATTTTGAGATTAGGACATGATTAGGACAAGGCACCAAAGAGGTGTGGTGGTGCACATCTCTAAGGCAGATGTTGGGAGATAGAGGCAAAAGAACCACAAGTTTTCATGCCAGTCCAGGTTAGAGGACAGATCCTTGATCAGAAACAAAGTAAAACAAAAAGACACTATTTGCAATTGGCATATGAGCTGATAAAATAAAAATTTATTCAATGTAGGACATTTCCAACTCTGTTGATATGTGTTGAAATTAATGAAATCAGATAGGAAGGGAATTTAGTATTATACATAAAGAACATAAGAATAATTCAATATATTGTGTAGTCCATGACCCAGAAACTTTTTGGCTGTGTGGTGCTACTTGAGTGTTCTTGAGTGTCTGGAGTCTTGACTCACTTCCATGATCCCCAGGATCACATGAAGTGGTTTCCAGGTGCAATCACGCACTCTCCAAGAACTTGGAAGTCTGTGACCTAGAAACTATAAATCTTGGATTTACATCAAAAGAAATAGCCATAAAAATTAAAAAGAAATTCTCCAAAGATATTCAATACAGATTAACAAGTTATGAAAGACAACCTCAATGTTTAACAATAACAAAACAGTTAAATTTATGCAGATGAAAAATTCAATTCTGTAAAACAAATGGTCATGGAATTATGCACTGTTGGTTATAATTTCTCTATACTTCTGTTTTTCATATCTTAGCAGAGACTATGGTAATATTCTTACAAAATTGGACTTCTCATCCTCAAAAACTGAGCTAAATACATTTGTGCTCATTTTGAGTAACTCAGTTTATAGTGTTCTGTTATAAAAACAAAATAGAGACAAGCACGTGATACAATTCCACTTGCATGTGTATCTAAAGTCAAAGTCACAGACACAGAAAATAGAACGGTGGCTAACAGGCTGAGAAGGAGGAAAGTGTAGACTGTTGTTTGATAGGAACAGGCTTTCAGATTTGCAAGATGAAAAGGGTATGGAAACTTATTTTGCAACAATATCAATATACTTTCATAGTTCTGAGTCAGACACTTAAAATGGTTATGATGGTAAATATGTGTATATTTTAACATGCACATAAACTTATATAGGGCTTAAAGAGTGTAAGCAAGAAATCTGTTCCAAGACAATGCTTAAACAGATGCATTTTTTAAACCAAATTCTTCTAGTAGTAATCAACAATAGATATACTCTAACCCAGTGGTTGTGAACATTCCTAATGCTGCAAAACTTTACTACAGTTCCTCATGTTGTGGTGACCTCAACCATAAACTTATTTTCATTGCTAACTTCATAACTGTCATTTTGCTAATGTTATGAATTGTGATGTAAATATCTGATATTCAGGATAGCTGATATGCAATCCCTATGAAAGGGTCATTCAACCTCCAAAGGGGTCAACACCCACAAGTTCAGAACCACTGCTCTAAAACATGTATTTTTAATTATATATATATATATATATGATTAAAGTTCTAATATTTTATATGTTCCAATATAATCATGTATAGAATATAAAAACTCCCAATTCTCACTTTGAAGTAATAATCCAGGAAAATGTGATGTTAATAATGCAAGTTTTAAGTAGTTAGTAATTTAATGGCGTAGACAAATGCTGTCAGCCAAAATCAGAGAAGCCTCTTTTTGTAGTGAATGAAGAGACTCACAGCTCCTTAAGGTGCTGAGAATAAGTGATAGTTGAATGCCCAGCCTGAAATCCAACATTATTGCCATTCCTCCTTTCTTACTTTCTATTCTATTGCTGTGATAAGGCAGTATGATGAATGCAACTTATAGAAGAAATAGTTTATTTGGGGCTTTTAGTTTCAGAGTGTTGGAGAACATGATCATCATGGTGGGGAGCTTGAGGGCAGGCAGGCAAACATGGTGCTGGAGTAGCTGATAGCTTACATCTTGATCCACAAGCAGGAAGCTGAGAGACAGACAGACACAGAGAGAGACAGAGACAGAGACAGAGAAACTGATTGATTCAGAATAGCACGAATCTTTTGAAACCTCAAAGTCCACCCTCACTGACACACCTCCTCCAAGAAAGCCACACTTCCCAATCCTTCCCAAATAATTCCACTAGCTATGGATTGAGTATTCAACTATAGAGCCTATGGGGGCCATTCTTATTCAGACCACCACACCCTCTAAAACTCAGGGAACATTATTGAAAAGAGGATAAGAAAAATGTAGGAGCTGTGAGAGAGAGGGGTCCATCTTCTGCCTATGAAACAGTGTTTGTAACCATAAACTCACAGCAGCTGTGGTTACCTGCACTGGCTCTACACAAGACTGGGTCTGTCAACTATTAGAAGAGGGGTTCTTGGATCCCTACTTCTCCTTGTGGAACTACTGGCTACAGATAGATTCTGGAAGAGGGTGAGTCATTGTTTTCAGTTGCACAGCCACTAGTGAACCCACCAGGCTCCATTAGATAGTTCAAAAGCATAACCACACATGGTCCTGGTTAAACAAAAAGACATGGCTATGGAAAGTTGATTTGTAGGGGAGAGGGGATGGTGAACATGGATTAGAAGTTGATAAAGTAGGATGGGTGTTAAAAATAATCAGAGTGCATCACATTTATACACACACACACACACACACACACATATGAAATTGTCAAAGGAAAGTTTGGTTAATAGAAATAAAATGAACAGCAGCAAAAAGAAGAAAGTAGAATATACTGGATTTGCTGGAAAGTTGTCTAGGCAATGGGACATATAATTGGGGTATAGGAAATCAATTTTGTGTGTTGAAATCAAGGATCTTAGGTTATTCTAACATTTAGAGAATTATGTGATGTGAATCTGTACATTATAATCTAAGAAAGAAAATCAAATCAAGTAGTAAATTCTTATGGACTCCAATGTGTAGAGGTTTTCTAGAATACGTGGGGAACCAAAAGATGAGGTAGATGTGGAAAACCACCCAGCTGGATACCAGAAAACCCAAGTGACTAGGCAATTATAAAAGCAAAGCAAAGGAAATACTTTTAGGTGGATCGAATTTCTTAAGGCAAAGGTTGTCTTTTAAAGAAAACGGATCATTTGATTTGGTAAGGTGAAATTGTCTCAGTGAAATAGAAAAAGTAAATAGAAGATACATTAAAGGGTTTTGGTATGTTGCTTGGTAAAACACTTGTCCAGCACGCATGAGGTCCTGGGTTCAGTCCCTAGAACCGCATGTACTGGGCATGGTGGTACACACATTCAATCCTAACACTTGGGAAGTGGACGCATTAAGATCAGGAGTTAAGCTGGAGTACGTGAAATCCTTTCTTAACAAAAACCAAAAGGAAAATGAAGAAGCAAAGCCAACTTATCAATGTGTGAGATGAAAACAATGACAAAAGTAAATACATACTAAACTTCTAAAGGATGTAGCTCACAGTAATTTAGACACACTAAATCAAGTTTGTATCTCAGAGATAAATTATTCCTGTGATGTGTAGTTCTACCAATATAGTGTTAAATTCATTTACCTGGAAACTTCCTGGGGAATGTTCATATTTGTTTCCATCAGTTATTGACTCATAGTTTTTTATGTTGCCTTTTTTATAAACTGGAGTACTGGTTTTGCCATTTTACTACTGCGTCAAGAGTAAACAAGGGTTCCAATGTTGCCACACCTTCTTCAATACTTACTTCATGTGTTTCTCACAGTAGCCAGACCCTGTGATTTGAGTGTTTGTCCTTCACCTTCAGAATTCATGTTGAAACATATTCCTCAATGTAATGGTATTGAGAGATGAGATGCTGAGAATGTGATTCAGTCAGGACTCTGATCTCACGAATGCTATGAATTAGTGCCCTGTAAAAGAGACTCCTGTGAGATCAGAGTTCCTTTCTGTCATTACACCTTTCTACTATGTGAAGACATGCCATTAGTTCCTCAAGTCTGGAGGACATACAACAAAGAGAAATCTTGGAAGCTTTAGCCCTTAACTATGATTACATCTGCTGGTCCCTGATTTTAGATTTCCCAGCCTTCAGAAATGTGAGAAATAAATTTCAGTTAGTATGTACTTAACTTTTGTATTTATTTATTTATTTGGGGCATATGCATGTCACAGTATATGTGTGGAGGTTGAAGACAACTTGCAAGGGTTAGTTCTGTCTTTCTACCATGTGGATCCTGGAAATCCAACTCAGGTCTTCAGGTTTAACAATAAGCTTCTTTACCCACTAACGTACCTCCCTGGTCCCAGTTAGTGTTATTATAATGCACTCATTCTGTGGTAATTTGTTATATCAGCATAGATAGTTTACAATACCATCCTCATGATGTGGAGTTGTATAGAAAGGAAGGCTGATGACTGTGATGTTCCTTAGGAGAGTATGGTTGGCAGTATAAATGACTATGGCATGAGTCTCCATTCCCTAGTAGTCACAAACCTGTGCAATCCTTTCTTCTTCCTTTCTGGATGTATTTAGTAACACTTCTAATCTTAGAATTTGGCAAACTGGAATCATGAGTCATTTATGATTTGAATTTACAAAAAAACCAAAAATGTGTATCTTTGTTAACCTCTCTTTCTCTTCTCTGTCTCCATACTTCGGCATGGGAGAAGCAAGCTGCCATCTAGTGAGCAACTCTGTAGAGACTCAAGGAAGAGACTAAGTCCCTTGATCTACTAACCAAAACCTGCCAATGGCATGAGTGAGTGTGGATGTGAATCTAGCTCTAGTTGCAGGATCAGAAGCCCAGCTTCTAGCTTCCTCCACCTCCTAAGCTGCATCCACATCTGGATCCACAGAAACTGAGAGATAATCACAGTTTTTAGCTGAAAACTTTTGGGAAATTTGCTACCCAGCAATAAATAATATGAACCTATTAAAATGAGAGGAATAAGTACAGACTTGAGAATGAGTTTCGTTTACTTTTTTAGTAGAAGGATCTTGTCAGGTCATTCACATCAGCATATAAGAATTCAGTGGAAAACAGTGATCGTTTTAATGTTTGTGTAGGGATGGAAGATCTCACATTAATAATATTGCTTAGGTAGCTCTGCACACAATATAGTCTGATGAGTAAATGCAGTGGCAGAAGAATAAGGCAGTTCTCTAATTGCTTTCGTTTTCTCTGTGAAAGAAGAGACAACGTGACCTAAGAATGAAGAGAAACAGTGAAAATGCATTAGTAATGTGTAATTTTAGGAAAAAAATTGTGCATATTAATGTGATACAAAATAACTTGATATTTGCATATAGTGTGGAATAGTGTAACCATGGTGGAATATAATGTAGAACAATCTAATCAGGCCATTTTTAATGCCTCAAAATGATCATTTCTGTATATTGGAAACTCTTAGAGTCTGTTTCCCTAGTTATATTAATATGTAATTTTAGCAACAATTAACTTAGAGTATAAAGACATTTTATGGAATTTGCAAGTACAAACTATGATATGTACCAGATGTAGCCAAAAATACTCATTTCAGCCTTTAAATATCCATGTTCCTAAATTATGGAACTATCTGATAAATATATACTTTGCCACAGCCAAGTAGAATGCCCACGGAAATTTCTGGGCATTTTTCTTTGCAGCAAGTATCTATGAGGAACATATACACAGATGTATAGTGTCAAGAAAAACATGCATTGTGGAGGGCAGCATGTAAACACTGAGAGTAGGATGGGGATTCTATGAGGTATCAAAATCTGAGTCAACTCATTTTTACTCAGGGTAATTGGATCTAAGGCATGGTGATGGTTAAACTTGATTGTCAACTTGATGGGATTTCAACTGACCATGGAAATAAACTTCTGGGCTTGTGCATAAGAGAGGTTAATAGAGGTTGCCACTCTAAGTGGGTGGCACAATTCCATTGGCTAGAATCCCAGACTGAATAAATAGGGAAAAGTGAGCTGAGTGTAAGATTTCCTCTCTCCATGCTTCTTCATCATGGACACAATGTGACCAGTTGCCTCATGCTCCTGCTGCTATGCTTTCTCTGCCAGGATGAACAAGATCCTCTTGTGCTGTGAGCTGAAATAAAGCCTTCCTTCATTAAATCCCTTTTGTCATGTGTTTGTCACATCAGTGAGAAGACAAGCTAACCCAGGTATCAACAGCTGATAACTAGAGAATAGTCCTGACTGAGATCTCAGCTAAGCATAAAATGCTTGAAAATAACAAGATAATTAGAAATCTAGGAATAAAGCAAAATGATCTAAGAAGCTAGGCCTATACTGAAGCTTGGGATTAACATTCTAATTGCCCTGTCATTTATAAATGAATAAATAAAATGTGCTTTAAATTCAAACCATTGAGAAGTTCTCAGAGCATGATTGAAATGCTCTGAACAGTCATTCCGTGAAAAACGTACTGCAAATGGAAAGCTTCACCGTGTAATCACTTGATGTCTAATGTCTGATTACTACTCCAGAGCACTTTACTGTAAGGTTCTCTCTCACTTTGCTAGTGTTGATGGGAAGCATTTCTGATATGACTCCACATATTCGTAAAGAATGTTGTAATGGCTTGATGCTCCAGTATATTCATAGTAAAACATATGAATAGAATTATTTGGCCAATAGGACATGATATTTAGAGAACAGTCCCACAAAGTATCCCCTGTGAGAAATACTGTCAATCCCTAATCCTTTATGTAAGAATGTAATATTCTCAAAATGCATAAAGCTCATTTCCATCCATAATTGTGGCATGCAACTCTGAAAACTTGTCTTTATCACTCTAGTCTTGAACCTATGTAAAACATGGGACATTTGAGAATAATAAAAGTAAATCATGACATGCTCAACCTGCAGTGGAAAAATTGGATATTGTTCAATGGGTAATATAGTAGAAGAAACACTTACTAAAGAATTTTAAAACCACACAAATTGAGTCAATCTGGAAAAATATAAAATGCTTAAATTGGCATAATGACTTGCTACTTTCTACCTTGCATAATACCTCACAAGAATAAAACCATGCAAAATAAAACAAAACAGCAAAGCAAAAGAAAGGAAAACAAAACAAAATCAAACAACTTCTCTTCAAATATTTATCAGACCTAATTTTCTTAATGTTCATTTTTAATTGCCATATAATGAGTTAGATATCATTTTGACATTTTCAAACAAAACATGGTATAGTGGTTACTCTTCCTTCCCGTTGTCCTATCCCTTGCCATCACCCCACCTCGCACCCAGATCTCTTTTTTTTTTTTTTGGAAGGATGGAGGGTGGGCAGTAAAACACATGGGACTTGAGAGAGAACAGACTCAATTTTTGTGATTCACTTTTATCAAATTCAAAGAATAGTTAGTTCCTATTTTATACAATTTTTGGGGGGTTTTAAGACAGTAGCCTTGACTATCTTGGAACTCTGTAGACCAGGCTGGCCTCGAACTCACAGAGCTATGCCTGCCTCTGGCTCCCGAGTGCTGGGATTGAAGTTGTGCACCACCACCACTCGGTTAACAACAACAAAAAAAGATTTACCTTATTATTTACTTATGTGAATTCCATGTTTGTGTATGAGGAGGTGGGGCTGTGTTTGCCAAAAGAAAATTTTAGATACCCTAGAGCGGAGTTACAGACAGTTGTCACATGCTGCAATCTGAACTTCTGTCCTCTAGAAGAATTGTTAAATTTTCTTAATTTATGAAGTATCTCTCCATCCCTTATATAAAGTTTTTGAGACAAATTTTATATTATAGTGATTCTAAAGACTTGATATCAAAATTAAGCATATTCCAAGAAAAAAATCAGAAAATTTCAAAGAATATTCATGTAAAAATTATAATATAATATTAGCTACTTGAATTCAAATGAAGACAAGTCCAGGAAAAAATAATACCTCATGACAAAACACAGTCTACTACAGGGAATGAAGAAAAATATTGCTGCATACTTTCTAATTATGTAAGCAAAATGGGTACTTTTATTGTAAAGGTATTTATAAAACTGAGAATGGAATGAAATTTCTTTAACTTCACAAACATCATCTACAAAAAATAAAAGCAAACCCTTTTTAATGGAGAAACATGTGCATGTTTTCTCCAAACTCAGAAACCGGATAATCATACTGATTGCTACCATAACTTTGGTTCTGATATAATGCTAATTTTGAAAATGTAATTTGTTCTAACATGATAACTATACTGGGAAAATATTAATTTAACTTTGACATATTTGTATGGGGTTTGCTAGACAATTTGAGGTGATAACAATAAAATCAAGATTATTACAATATTCAAATAAAGGATTATCAAAAAGCCGTATGGAAGCCTACAGTCTTGTAACCCAACTAAAATGAAAGTTCGAAGGGAGATAGTCTACATGGCTGGAACAAGTTCTTCCTTGAAGCTATGGGTTACTAATCAAACCCAGTGTCAGCTGTAGGGTAATTTTTTATGTGTTGTTGGCTAGAGAGACCCTAGAAATCCCCCAAATAATAAAGACACTATGCATTCTACTTAATTGCCCCCCAGAACTGGATGATAAACCTTATTATTGAAGACACAACACACTTTGGTTGTATGATACAGAGAAATAAACCTGGAACTGAGTTAGAAAGCTCATCCCTGGTAGCTAGCTTTCATAGTGTCAGAAGGTGCTGTACAAACTTGGAAGAGAAAAGACATCAGTGGTCTTATCCATCTGTGAGCCTTAGAAACTATGATATCAGTCTGCCAGGCAAGATGTGTCCAATTGTGGCATAGTGACTTGAATATTTTGGCAGATATCATCTACTTTTGATTTAGATTTTAGGTCCCTTTATATAGAGGAAGTACATGTTTGGTATTATAAACCTGCTCAAAAACTCATGGTGGGTAAATCATAGGTCTTGGGTCAGGGAATGATTACTACTATTTAGCTAAATTGACATAGCACCAAACTGAAATCTTAATATCTTTCTAGATTCATCAAAACAACAAAAATTAAACCAAGAAAAAGTCAGCAACCTAAACAGACCCATAACAAATGACGGGAATGAAATAGTAGTAAAACGTTTCCAACTGAAAAAGGACCAGGGCCAGATAGATTCACAGAAGGATTCAATCAGACATTCAGAGATACATATCTAATCCTTCTTAAACTAGTCAAAACATAGAAACAGAAAGAGTGCTCCCAATCTCTTATGAAGTCAGTATTAGTCTAATAATGAAACCAGGTAAAGATGCAACAAAAAGAACGCTATAGGTTGATATCTCTGGTGAAAATAGACTAAAAAATGCTCAATAAAACACTTGGAAACAAAATACAGGCATACAGTAAAATGATTATCTACCATGACCAAGATGGCTTAATCCTTGGTTCAACATATGCAAGCCCATAAATGTAATAAACAATATAAATGAACTTAAAGACAAAATACTCATGATCATCTCAATAGATGCAGGAAAAGCCTTTGACTAAAATCCAAAGTGCCTTCATGGTAGAAGTCCTAGAGAATGTATGACTAGAGGGAACACACCTCAACGCAAGAAAGCTATATATGAGAAATCCACAGCCAAAATCATCCTAAATGGGGAAAGTTTGAAGCAATCCCATTGAAGTGGGGAATGAGACAGTAATGTACTCTATTCCCAGTCTTTTTCAATATTGTACTTGAAATACTAGCTGGAGAAATAAGGCAAGGGAAGGAAATTAAGTAGATACAAATAGGAAAAGAAGTCAAAATATTCTTATTTTCAGATGATTAAGATGCCACAAATTATCAGAAAACAAATTCAACAATGGGGCATGATACAGCAGAATTAATGTGTACAAATCAATAGCATTTTTTTTGGTCTTTTGAGGCAGGGTTTACCTGTTTATCCCTGGCTGTCCTGGAACTCACTCTATAGACCAAGCTAGCCTTGAACTCAAAAATCTGCCTACCTCTGCCTGAGTGCTGGGATTAAAGGCATGTGCCACCACACCCAGCTCTCAATAGACTTTCTATAATTCAACAACAAACACACAATAAAGGAGGTTATAGACACTGCCCCATTTACAATATCCTCAAAAAACCCTAAAATATGTAGGAATACACATAACCAAAGAAAGTGTCTTTTCAATAAAAAAATTAAACCTCTGAAGAAAGAGATGGAGAATGACATTTGAAAATGGAAAGACATCTCATACTCATGAATTTGTAGAATTAATATTGTGAAAATAACTATTTTAACCAAGGCTATTTATAGATTCAATGCAATCTCAATCAAAATCTCCATCTCATTCTTCACAGAAATTTAAAAATATCCTAAAATTGATATGGAGACAAGAGACTCCAGATAGCCAAAATAATCCAGAGCAAATAGAACAATGCTGGAGGGATTACTATTCCAGATATTAGGATATATTACAGAGCCATAGTAATAAAAACAATATAGCACTCACACAAAAACAGACACATAGACCAATGGAACAAAACTAAAGACTCAAACATGAGCCCATATAGCTTCAACCACTTAATATTTGACCAAGTTGCCAAAAACATATTGTAGAAAAGAAAGCAGCCTCAACAAATGATGCTGGGAAAGCAGGATATCCACAAGCAGAAGAATGAAATTAGACCTGTATCTAACACCTGGCCCAAAAACAAATTCCAAATGGATCAAAGACCTGAACATAAAACTTGAAGAATTAAAACTGCTAGAAGAAAACAGGTAGTACTCTACATGGCGTAGGTGTAGAAAAGGACTTTCTGAATAGGACTGTATTTGCCCAAGAATTGAGGCCAACTATTGACAAGTGGGATTTCATAAAAACAATAACAACAACAAAAATTTCTGCCCAGGTAAAAATAAACAACCCAGTGAAGAGGAAGCCCATAGAATGGGAAAGAATCATCATCAAAATACATCTGACAGAGGATTAATACCCAGAATATATAAAGAATTCAAAAACCAAAAAAACAACCCATTCAAAAAATGGGCCTGAGAGAGAAGCAGAGTCTCCAAAAAGAAGAAGAAAAATGGCTAAGAAATTTCTCAAAAAGTGTTCAACATCCCTAGTAATTAGGGAAATGCAAATCCAAACAATTTTGAGATTTCATTTTATCCTAGTCAGAATGGCAAAGATCAACAAAACAACTGACAACAAATGCCAGAGGGAGTGTGAGGAAAAGTAAGCTCTCATTCACTGTTGGTGGGATTGCAAACTGGTCCAGCCACTATGAAAATTAGTGTGGAGAATTCTCAAAAGACAAAAAACAAATGTATGACCCAGCTATACTACTCCTTGGCATATGTTCAAAGGACTTGACATCCTACGCCACACATTGCTTAGCCATGGTCATCTTTGCTCTATTCACAATAGCTAGGAAATGGAAGCAACCTAAATGCCCTACTACTGGCAAATAGATAAAGGAAATGTGTCACACATACACTATGGAATACTATTCAGCTTTAAAGAAAAGTGATATTGTGAACTTTGTAGGTAAATAGATGGAACTAGAACATATTGAATGAGGTGACCCAGATCCAGCAAAACAAATATAATGTGATCTCTCTTATCAGAAGCTCCTAAGTTTAATGTGTATCCTGGAGCAACTGCAAAAACCAAGAAAATCAAAAGGGATCATTGCTGGAGTAGTGAGTGGGGGAGCAATAGAGGCATGAATATCAGGGTACAAGTGGCCTGATTAGGGAAATAGGACAAATGTTGTGGGGCTCTAATTAGGGAGACTGGGGGGAGGGCATAAAAATAGAAGAAGTGGGAAGGAGGGTAAAATGACCATGAGGTTTTCTGAAAAGTCATGAGGAATCACACTATTAGCTGTTTACCTAAAATATTTATAAGGTAAGTTGGTGTTTAAATACACATATATAGTTCATGTGAAATTTCCTCATGCCCTCTTCAAGATCCGAACACCACCTAACAACTTGTTGTTCAAGAGATTCCCAAAATATCCAGCCTATTGCTATGTCCTTGGTTGCATCTTAGAGGGGGAAGGTAAGTCCTTGTTATTGAATGTACATCAGACACAAGGCCCAGAGGCCCCTGAGCTGGAACTGAACTGAATACCCCTCCCTGGAGACTAACTTTCACAATACAAAAAGGTACTATACAAGTTTTCAAAATAAGGAAGCAATCAATAGTCCTATACAGTTACGATGTCTATGAATCACAACAATGATGGTATGGTATAATAACCTTAAGAGTATAGTAGTGGCCACTTGTGGTGATAATTTATCTGTGTTTCCTAATAAAATTTATCTGAGGGTCAGAGGAAAAATGGGGCCGCCAGCCACCAGTAGTAAACAATAGCCATGCAAGTTAGCACACGCCCTTAATCTATTTGGTTCTCTGTGACTCCAAGGTCACATGGGGAACTAGCAGTAGGAGGTG
>LZPO01056630.1:0-19363 GCA_001675575.1 Neotoma lepida
CACAGGCTTCTCAGAAGGTCTCAAAAAAGATTTTCACTGAGAAGCGGCATCAGAAGTTTAAGTATCAGTAACTCAGTAGCTTCACACACACACACACACACACACACACACACACACACACACACACACACGCACACACACTAGTACAAAAAGCTTTTCAGACAAGCTTTTATCTCACATTGCTGTTTGAGCAACTTTTAAAAAATATTGTGGCTCTTTTGCTTGTATATTATGGTTTCCAATTTTGTATGTTTATGGGTTATGTGTGTGTGTGTTTCTTGCATTATTTATTTACTTATAAATTCTAGGTTGTCTGTTTGATTTTTTCTAAAGAGAGAGAGAAAAGGGGGAGTAGAGTTTGGTGGGTTGGGAGGTAGGGAGAATCTAGAAGGAGCTGGGGAAGGGCAAACCTTGATCAGAATATATTATATGCAAAACTTTTTAAATTTTATTTTTTAATTTTTAAGATAAGAGGATAAACTTCATAGTAACCACAAGCACATCTAATTGGACTCAGTGGGTAATTTTATTTTTTAAGGACACACAGTTGGGGGATTTTGGAGGGGTGTTGGAAGAGGTGAATATGATCAAAATAATTGTATATGTGCACACAGCTCTCAAGGAAATATAAATATATATTTTAAAAGAAAAAAAAAGACAAATTCAGAAGCTGTTGCATGCCTTATAGCACAAATCAAAACATCTGAGAAAACCTAAGGCCCATGGTTCAAAACAAAGAGGACCCCATGTAGAAGAATGTGGAGAAAAGGACATAGTATCTGTAGATGTAAGAGGAACGTGGAGAAGGATGGAACAGATTTCCACACATTTGCTTGTACTCACAGGACATGCAAGCATACCTGCTCNGCCTNACCACACCCCCAACCTGAGCTCTCCCCAACTCACAAAAAGGATCTGTAAGTTCACATTCTTGACAGATACCCTAGGAGATGGATGTAGTGGGCATATATAATCAAGACGTGCTGTCAGTTTTAAAGAGATACCCAGATTTCGTTTCTCTTTATCCCCTCACTGCATCTTATGCTTGTGTTAGGAAGAGTTTATAACTGTTATCGCTCTTAGGGGTATAGTTGAACGTGATCTCCAATTTCACTAACATGTAATAGAGGTAATATTTTAAAACATTATTGTAACACAACTTTGTACTAAACCAAANGTATCACTTGAGATAAGTAATTTTAATTTTTTTTCACTAAAACTCTCACACTTGTATCTGCATAGTTATTCTCCTGTGAAATGTGACCCACAGAGTTAGTAAGCACAGTAGCTGACAGAATATGACACTCACTACTCTATTCTTGGGTAACTGCAGCCTCTAAGAACACTTCTTTAGCCTCGAGGTCAAAACTGTATCTTTAGAAACTGTGCTTATAATCCCATTTCTTCCTTTTGTAGATGTGCAAAATCACCAAATTGATATTTCTCTTGACAGAGTTTCAAAATCCAAAGATATTTATAGTGTCTGTCAAATCTCCTCTGGGACTAAACATCCAGGTTCGTATTCAGATTCTTTGCTGTCCCTGGTTCTCTTGGACGTGTTTAACATCTGTGGGAGGAAATGATGACTTTGAATTTTATGTGCACTCTTAATACAGAAGCTTCAGATAAGCAGGGCGTGTGTTCAAAAATGTCATATAAGGTCTGGACCCAAGAAGCCTGAAGCTTATAGCATCATGCTAGTAGGCAGAGACTGAACTGGCAGCCAGGGGATTTTGGCACTGAAAAGAATGACTCCCTCTTCTGTTTCTTACTGAGACATAATTGATGATGCTATTTTCTCAAGCAAAAACCATGGGAGCAGAACTGTCCCTCTTTGTGGTGTTGCCTGAGACTAGTTTACCCAGAAATGTCAAATCTTGCTTACAAACTCTAAATATGTACCATTATTCACAATTGCTGCTCTTTAGACCACATACACTTAATAAGAACAATTTTTAGAATATGCCCTAAGTACTATACGACTAACTGTGAACAAACACCCCTACCCTCATGAAGCATTAAATTGAGTCATAACTAACTTTTCCTACAGCTATAGATAGTTATGAATGACACTAGCACATTCATGTCTCTTCCATTATCATTTATAACTACCATTAATATTTTTCATTATTTTCTATGCAAGAGTCACTATGTTTTATTATTTTAAATTTTTTTCTTTCTTGAGAAAAGTGTGTAGTCTTAGATGGCCTGAAACTCACTATGTAGACCAGAATGGCCTCCAGCTCACAGATATTAACCTGTCTCTGTCTTCTGGGTGCTGGGATTTAAAGCTTTACACCAGTATGATCAGTTAGGCTGAAGATAATTTACCTGAAAAAAAGATATCTCTTGAGAGGTCTGTGTAGGACTGACATTGTTCTCTGTGCAACTTGGGAAGCTGGTAGTATTGTTCTTTTGACACTATCTTTGAGAACACACAAATACACACATACACATATGCAGATATTTTAGCTTATGCAGAGGCAAATGACAACAAAGTATCAGCTGAAGTTGGAATAACTGTATGACTGAAGGATCTGGGAGCTCTTCTTATGTTGCATATTGTGGCTTCCATCCTTACACAATATTTAATTTGTCATTCAGGTAACATGCCTGTTGAACACTTAAAAAAAGAATATGCCAAGTGCTGGCATTGTCAAAACACTATCCGCACACAGTGCGAAATCCAGCATAAAATCTCCTGTCATAGAAACCCAGTTCCTTATTCTGATTCATATCTTTAGAAATCTGTGCTTAAAATTGGNGAGTAGATGTACATAATTAAATGTTAAAAAATCAAACAATTTTTAAAGCAAAACATCTCAATTTTTCCAGACCACAAAGAGCACAAGTAGCAAAGGGTTAAGGAACTTACTTAATGTTCTATAGCAGAGCACTGGAACAGAATGAAATAAGATCCTATAGAGAAGGCAATAAATCTCTCTTTCCCCTCTCCTGTTGCCATCAGGGCCACCTCCCTTCTGCTCTGCTGTTGGGAACAGAGCCTGGAGCAGGCAGCTAATGGCTCACAGTGTGAGCCAGTGGCCTTGGTAATGCTTCTTCTTCCCTCCCCACAGATCCTTACAACAGGATCTCAAAATTTTATTAGCACCATGAAGTTATCAGTCCTATAGCTCAAATGATTTCTAGGTGAAATGGTTTCTGTTTGTCCATTAGTATGAAATTAAAAAGTAACTATATTTTCTTTTCAAAAATCATGAAATTCAGAGGATGAGTCTGAGATTGTTTTGGACAAGATCTACATTTGAAGAGAAAATATTTGATGAACATATATTACTCCACAGGTAATATTTTAGAATATGCACACTCCTTGTGTATTAGTCAGGGTTCTCTATAGTCACAGAACTTACAGAATGAACGTCTCTCTATTTTATGTATACAATGACTATACATGTATATATACATATATACATATATATATATTCTTCCAGAATGATAGGTTTTAAGCCTACAATCACTTGTAGATGACCCCCTACATATACATAATAAATATATGTGTATATGTATAATATATGTATATATAAATATTCATACATACATATATAATACATACATAATAAATCCCATATATAGCCCACACATATAAGGAATAAATTGAAAAGGTTTATAGGATNCAGTCCAGCTAATCCAGCAACGGCTAGCTGTGAACAGAAAGCTCAAGAAATCTAGTAGATGCTCGGTCTTCTGTATATACTGGAATCCTGAAGAAGTAGGCTCCAATGCCAGTGAAGGAATGGGTGTGCTATCAAGGCAAGGGCAAGCAGGCAAGAGGAAAAGCTTCCCCTCTTTCTTGTTCTTATATAAACTTCCAGNAGAAGTTGTGGTCCAGATTAAAAGTNTATCTTCCTGCCTCAAGATCCTAATTAAAGCCCCATGTCTTCCAGCCTTAAGATCTGGATCAAAGACATGTATGTGTTTTTGGCCTCAAGATCCAGACTAGAAGTAGATTCACCCACAGGTGTGCCCTCCATTTATGGACTGTAGTTCATTTCAGATGTAGTCAAGTTGACAACCAAGAATAGCCATCAAACCTTACATCGAAGGCAGGTCATCTTTATATTTTATAGGACAGACACCTACATCCATTAGCTGTTCTTCTAGAATTATAGGTTTTAAGCGTACAGTTCACTTATAGATGACCCCTCCACACTCACATACATACAAGCCCAAAGTGCATTTTCAAAAATTCACTCCCTGGCCTATGGTTAATATAATTAGATTCAGGTTAAATATATGTAACTTCTGATCATTTATCATTCAGTTCTGTTCTACAGTCTCTGACTGGCATCCAAAATTACAGGAAAAAAAAACCTCTGCTAAAGTATGTTATAAAATACTTTTTGAAAGTCATAAAATCACATTAGAATAAAGTATTAAATTCAAGAAGTAAGGTGTATACTATCATGAAATACATTGTATCAACATCATCATTTTGGTCCAGATGCATTCAAAACCCAGATAGTTTTTTTTTCTTTTCATTTTGTAAAATTACACAGAAATTGAGAGTTTTCTTTTATTTATAGGTAAACACTGAGAATACTAACCAGTGAAGAGTAGATAGTGAGTAAATGCTTTATAAAGTGAGCGGAGGAGTTAAAGCCCACAAATGAAACACTGAAATATCTCTATTTCATTCCAATGAANACTCAAAGCATCTAAGCAAGTGAGCAGCTGGCCAGAAACTCAAAGCAAGGATGTGTGCATGCATAACCCCTTCTCAGGGTTGCCAGTGCCCAGGAGCGCTCAGGCACTCTGTGCTTCAGCCATTTCTCCCTTTCATCTCTTCCAGGCTAACTCTGTCTTTACAGGAGCATTCACATTCAAGGGAAATCCAAAGAAAGTCTTGGGATCATCATTACTATTCACACACACTGAGTCATTCAATTTGGACATAGCCTATGGAAAGACCAATCATAGAAAGCTTTTAGCCCTCAGCTACCTTCAAGTGCTACTCTTGTCATTTTTCAAAAATGATGTTATATCTGAGCTTATAGGACATTGTTGTCATTACTAGTTCAACTTTTTTTTCTTCTTTTTCTTTTATTGAAAATAGAATTTTTTCTCACATAATATATCTTAATTATGATTTCCCCTCTCTCTATGCCTCCCAGTTCCTCTACTTCTTCCCTCTCATTTGAATCCACTCCTTTCTGTCTCTCATTAGAAAATAAACAGACTTCTAAGTGATAATAATAAAATAAAACAAAAATAAACACATCAGAAGTGTTGTTGTGTTGAAAACAGAAGGAAACAGAAGGAAAAAGGCTCAAGAGAAGGTACACAAATCATAGACCCACACATTCACACACTCAGAAATCAGTATAAATCAGTGAACTTGAAGCCATAGTATATACACAGACAATGTTGTGCATGCTGCCACAGTCTCTGTGAGTTCATATGTGCATCAATCTGGTTGATATAGAGGGTCTTGTTTTCTTGGTATCCTCTATCCCTTCTGGCTTCTCTTCTCCAGGGCTCCCTGAGTCCTGACAGAAGGGATTTGATGGAAACATCCCATTTAGGACAGAGTGTTCCTAGATCTCTTACTCTCTGAATAATGTCGGGCTGTGGTCTGTATTTGTTACCATCTGCTGCAGGAGGAAGCTTCTCTGATGATAGATGAACAAGACACTGATCTAAGAATATAGCACATCATTAGGAGTCGTTTCATTGCTACTTTTCTTTATAATAGTATTATTTGCACCACCTCTCCACCCTGTCCCTGGATATCTAGTCCCAGGTTCTTGGGTATGGGTTTCATGTTCTCAACGTTCCAAAAGTCAAATCATATATTGGTTGGTTACTTCCTCAAGTTTTGTGCTACCATTGCATTAAACATCATTGCTGATCAAAGGGTTTGTGTCTAGGTTGGTGTTTATATTTCTTTTTTGGTAGCCTGCAGAGTACNTTCCTGTACCAAAGATGCTAGATCATAGGGGTGAAGGCTCTATGTAGGCAGCAGCTTGAATTCTCCATGCTCAAAGAGTTGTGTAGGTGTTTTCTTCAGCAATGGGGCCTTGCTCTCAGTTAATGGTGAGGTGAAGAGTTTATTGNCTTGGCAACAGCCTGGGTTGTTTGAGGATTCCCATGAGACCCTCTGGCCAACAACTCAGTGAGATACAACCCATCCTGGTAGAGAAAGCTTCTTTTGGTTACAGGAAATGGCCAGTTGAGGCTCNGTCTCCTCCATTATTTGGAGATTTCATTTGGATTGCCTTCATATTTGTACTTATTTTAGAAAGTTTCTACTNTATAAAGTTCCCCTACCACTCCTCAAATGGTCTTTAATTTTTGCTGTATCTCCCCATATCAACAACAACAGAAACAACAAAAAGCTAACAGACTCATAGAAATGGAACAATTCACTACTGAATGGATATTCTGCTAAACAGGAGCCTAGTATAAGCATCATCAGAGAGGCTTCATGTAGCAACTGGTAGAAACAGATGCAGAGACCCACAGCCAAACATTAGGTGGAGCTTGGGGAATCCTGCCAAAAAGAGAAAGAAAGATTGTAGGAACTAGAGAGGCGGTCAAGGACATCAAAGAAAACCCACAGAATCAACTAAGCTAGGCTGATAGGTGCTCACAGAGACTGAACCAACAATCAGGGACCCTGCATCGTCTGTCNAGGCACTCTGCATATGTTACAGTTGAGTAACTTGGTCTTCTTGTGGGACTCCTAACAGTAAGAGCATGGAATGTCTCTGACTGTTTTGATTGTTTTGGGGATTTTTTTTCCTACTGGGTTGCCTCGTCCAACCTTAATATGAGGGTGGTGCCTATTTTTACTGCAACTTGATATATCATGTTTAGTTGCTATCCATGAGAGGCCTGCCCTTTTCTGAAGAGAAACAGAGTGGATGGGGGTGGGGAGACTGGGAGGGGTGGAAGGAAGAGAAACTGTTATGGAGGAAATATATGAGAGAGAGAGAGAGGAGAGAGAGAGAGAGAGATACACTGATGTAGTACACAATAAAAAAAGAAAAATAAGTCAAAAAAGAAATTCAAGACTTTTTAGAATTTAATGAAAACGAATACACAACATATCCAAACTTATGAGACACAATGAAGGTGGTCCTAATAGTCAAGTTCATATCACTAAGTAGCTACATTTAAAAAAAAATAGAGAGGTCTTATATTATTAACAGCATTCCTGAAATCTCTTAGAACAAAAAAAAGAAATCACATTCAACATGAATAGATGGAAAGAAATAATCAAATCCAGGGCTGGAATCAATAAAAGAGAAACAACAGCAAAACAATACAAAGAATCAATGAAACAAAGAATTGGATCTTTGAGAAAATCCATAGATTCAATTTTTATCAGAATCAATTGGCCCCTTTCATATTGTTTCATAATCCTTTGAATTAAATTCTATACCAAGTAGAAATCTAAATACATTACCATCTACAGTAAACTCTTCATGTCAGTATTAGTACAAAAGTGATTTCATAAGTACAATGAATCTGAGATTTGTTTAAAAGAATGTAGAGATATGGGTAGGCTTCAGATTCTATTCCTGACAAAGTAGAACAGTAGAATTAAAGCCTTACTCCTCTACTTACTTTATATTACTTTGGGAGCTAAGTTAACTTCCAAGTGATTAAATTTCACTGAAAATAGTATAAAGTCTTAACTGTGTTTGCAATTTCCAAACTTTGTGTACATGTGTACCACTTTATTCATCTTCAACACTGAGAAATGGAGAACGAAGTCAAAAGTCATAGGTAGTAACTCCATAACTGACTGGCATCGAATCATCAGTAAAGACAGGAGATCAAAGGCAGACCTGTGTGTAAGGTGTGCTGCACAAGTGAAACTATAACTCCATGTTCAAGGAGTGCAATGCCAATGCTGTTCGNTTTTAGTCCCTTTTCTCACTCATTCATGTCTAGATACTAGACACAGTTCCTTGCATTTGAAATAGTAAAAAGACATAGTTGATACCCTGGAATAAAAAGCATGCTGGGAGCTTGTTTGGAAGATTTTGCAGGGGAGCACACCTACTCATTATACTATTGTCCTAAGACCAGTCCTCCTATCTTCAGGGAAGGTCATCCTCTTCAGCCTAGTGGGCAGCTTTGGGAGGGAGGCACATGGAGCAGTGAGGGAAGAGGAGGGTACTCACCTAGCCAGCNAGATCAGCTGAATCAACTCTGGTAACCAACTAGGTGACAGATGGAGGGGAAGAGATGAGATTGAGGGAAAGAATGTGGGGAGAGACAGCTAGAATTGAGGGGCATTTGTGGAGTGGTATGGGAATCTAGTACAGTGGAAACTTCCTAAAATATATGAAGGTGATCCTAATGAAGTCTCCAAATAATGAGGGAGATCGAATCCCAACTGACCATCGCTTGTTACCAAANGAAGCTTCCAGTATTGTGACTAGGTTACATCCAATTGGGTTGCTGGGTAAAGGGGTCACAGGAAAATCTTCAAACAATCCAGGATGTTACCAAGACAATAGGTTGCTCTTCAAAAAATGACAGCAAGGCCCCATTGCTGAAGACAATACTCACACAACTCACTGAATGTGAAGCGGTTGATTGGGTGCCTACATAGAACCTTCACTCATACATTCTAGTGTCTTTGTTACAGAAAGTACTCTGCAGGCTTCCAAACNAGAAANATAAATGCCATCCCAGCCACAAACCCTTTGATCTACAATGTTGTCATGCCTGCAAAATATGCTGGGGCAATTGTAGCACAAAACTTGTGGGAGCAACCAACCAACCAGTTTGGCTTAAAGCAAACTCCATGAGATGGAACCAACACTCTGAGTGACCAAGAACCTGAGATTAGGTAGCCCAGAGATGTGGGGTGAAACCAAATATTACTGGCCTTTAAAAAAAAGTAGTGATAAAATGACTCCTAATGATATCTGCTATACTCATGGACAGTCTTAGTCAGCTATCATCAGAAAATCTTCCTCTGGTAGCAGATGGGAACAAATAGAGGGACCCACAGCCAGATATTATGCAGAGATAGAGAGACCTTGGAACACACAGCTCTAAATGAGGCGTTTCCCTCAAATTCCTCCCCTCAGAGTACAGGGAACCCCCCAGAAGAGGAGGCACCCCAGAAGAGGAGGCAGAAAGAGTGAAAGAGCCTGAAGGGATGGAGGATACAAGGAGAATAAATAAATCACTTTAAATCAACTGAGAAAAGCTCATATGAACTCACAGAGACTGAAGTAGCAAGCACAGGGCCTGTATGGGTCTGCACCAGGTCCTCTGAGTATATATTATAATTTTTCATTTCAGTGTTTTTATGGGAGTGCTGAGTNTGTGAACAAGTAGGTCTCTGATTCTTATGCCTTCTCTTGTGCTCTTTTCCTTCTGGTGGTTTACCCTGCCCTACTTTGATGTCATGGTTTTGTTTTATCTTATTATATTTTATTTTGTTCTCTTTGGCTGTTAACTCTTAGGAGTCTGTTCTTTTCTAATAAGAGACAGAAAAGGAGTGGTTCCACAAGCAAAGGGAGGTGGGGGGAACTGGGAGGAGTAGAGGGAGGGGAAACTGTACTCAGGATATATTGTATAAGAAAAGACTGTATTTTCTATAAAAGGGGATAAACAAATATTAATGGAAATATACAAAGGAGCATTCTGGGAAGAAAAAACAATCATGGTTATGTTCAGAAATGAGACATAACCTTGTGTCTCTCCTGGGCCTGTGTCCAAGGTCCACAGGAAAAATGGGGAAGAAATGGCATTGCCTTAGCTTATGGCTCAGATTCTGAGGCTTAGCCATGAAGATCNGTCTTGATACTTTTTCTATGTCCTTTTCAGAGCAGCGAGGTGATTAATAGTGCTTTTTATAGCCATTCTTGCAAATATATCATTTTAGACTTTTATTGGGCATGAAACACAGAGTATAGCATTTCAATCTCCCATATTTTGATGAAGAAATATTGTTATTTACTCTAAGTAAGAGAAGCCATTTATTTTTGAATATGAAAACTATNAAGAAACTCTTGCTCTGATCTGATTTTGGTGTTTATTTTTTCTCCTGTCATGTGTGCTGTGTGTAAACTTCTCACAGCTGTCTCTGACCCACTGAAAGAACTACACTGGAAGTCCTAGATGTTACACAGGGCACTTCTTGCCTTTAGGTAGAAGTACTAGTCAGCACTTGGCTCTCCTGATTCACAGCATCACTATCATATGTTTTGCAGAACCAAAGGCCTTCCTGGACTGTGCAATAATTTTCCATGTTTTGTAGTTCTTTCTTTCTTCTCTACACATACTTTCCTGCTCTTATAATCATGGGATTTGGAATTAGGCCTTCATTGAAAAGGCCAAGAGTGTTCAACATTGTGATTAGGTAATCCTTTAACCTCATGGAGTTTCTATTGTCCCCTTAAACACAATGATCTGATGGGAAGCATGTGGCAGATTACCAGGTACCAAGACCCCATGAAGTATGTATCAGCTGCTGTTTTCACTTGTCTTCCTCATTTGCCTTTCATCATTGTTNGTAAAGAGAGGCTTCTGGACCTATTCTGGTGTGAGCATCACAGGCAACTTGTTAGAGTAATCTGACATTACTGATGAGAACCCGAGGTGTGACCCAGGAAGCTATGCTCTGCTAAACCCTGTGATNCAGACCAGTACTAATTCTGCANGAGATAGAATGTGCTNCATTATTCTGCTTGTTCTTAGTTATTCATAATTAAATTCCTTATGTCTGTGCTGGAGAGAATAGTTTAGAAATCTACAATGTCCTTTNAGAAAAAGCTTCCTAGAGTATTATTCTGAACGAACCACTTACACTTAGAACATAGCTTACACTATAAGTAAAGGCATGGTAGACAAGCAAACTATATTTTCTATTCCAAAATGTATATAGCTGAATCTAGATGTGAGAATAAGTCTCTGAAAATCCCCAGGGCAGTTAAAAAAGTATCATTGTTCTTGGGAAAATTTTGCATTATTCAAGTTTAATAACAATGAAAATATATCCCAGAATAAAGTAGTAGTGATTAATAGTTTATGTGATATTTTATAAATTNATAAATTTGATATATTACTCTAAAATACAATGCAATAATGAATAATGACTAAATTATTCTTTCATCAAAGTTAAAACATTTGCCTGAAGAAGTAACCAGGATTTTTGCCACATGAAATGGTNAAAATCTCACTTTACCAAAATTCTCCTTAACATGTGAAACCCTTTATTCTATGACATTTGCCTCCTATATGGATAGTACTAGAAAATGCATTAACAGCATATGCATGCCCAGGATGCCTTCACAATGTTTGGATGTGCAAAGGATGGTATTTAATTAAATAACTAAAGTGAGGAAAACACTCAGTTGTAACATAGAAAAATTATTCAAGTGTCTTGTCATTACATCCTATTACAACTGATTTTTTTTTACTATATTTCTTAGTAAAACATTTTTTTTCCAATGTAATCTCTAAAGGAAAAATAAACTGATTGCACCAGTATTTTATTTGCATAATTTTTTTACTTATAATTAAAATGCACATTATTTCTCATTGTATACTCAATCAAAAACAATTAAGTATCTTTAGGTAAAGTTAAAAGGTTTAAATTGCACCAGAGTGGTTGATCTCACCTTTAATCCCAATACTCGGGAGAGAAATAGGCAGATNACTGCATTTTGAAGCCAGCCTGTCTACATAGAAGAATCTGGGCCAGTTATGACTTCATAGTGAGTTCTTATCTTTAGTAATAATAATGACAATAAAGGTTGAAATTGAACATTGCCCTGAGACACAGTCCTTTATGGTTCTCATGTTTTTGAAGCATCTCCTATAAGCAAGGTACTTGAAGGTCCTTCTGCCTCAGAGGATCCTATCAAGACAGATCTTTTAAGAGCAAAGGGCAANTATGTTTGTAGTCAATAAAGAAAATGCCCTCCTGTGGAGCAAANTGCAAGTGTTCTTTCAGATCATAAAAGATTTGGGCTACTTAAGTATGGCTTCCTCAATTGTGTTGAAAACTGGTATGCAGTCTCTATCTGAAACTTTCATATTTCCCACACAGGACAGATAGTATATACATTGTGAATGCTGATTTGGCAGTTACAGACATTTCTGTGGATGNCAGAATCCTACTCTGACTATGGGACTTTGTGTCTTCTTGCTTTTCCAGGAAACTAACTGTTTAGCTTAGAACTAGAAAGCTCAGTTTTTTATACACAAACAAGCACATTAGTTTAATCTCATAATATTTTTTATCTATTCTCTATTATCCACCAACTTAATAGAATAAAAAATAAGCCTGGTTTCTGCCAGGTATAGACAATGTCTGATTTATTTTCCTTAGGTTTTTCAAGTTTTCAGCTTCATGATGGTGTGAAGGCAATATGCATACAATCAAACCTGTATTGTTAATTTTGTATTCTGAACTTTTCTCAGGTTTGCCTTATGTACTATGATATGTTTGCACCATGCTTGGCAGTAGCATTGAGCCACAGGTCCTATCACCCAGACAATCATGAAGATGAA
Organism: Neotoma lepida; assembly: GCA_001675575.1. Lineage (NCBI taxonomy): Eukaryota > Metazoa > Chordata > Mammalia > Rodentia > Cricetidae > Neotoma > Neotoma lepida. Next base: position 12,508 of record LZPO01056630.1, read on the forward strand.
CACTCGTATTCCACAGTGCAACTCATTGCCAAACTGATACATGGCAGGCTGGGTATATAGAATTCAATTTGACTTGGATGTTTCCAGTTGACAATAGGAATACTGGAAGGCAATCCCATGCCAAATCAATGGCCATTTGTATACAGGTACCATGCATGGNTGGAATGTTTGGCCTACTCCTATCAAATTGATTTGTTGAAATCCTAACCACCTTTAGGCATGTCCAATCTTTTGTCATTGTGACATAATCTTGTGATCTACAAAATTCACTCTTGAGAGTTGTACAATTGAGTTTTAAAAATTATAAACTAATGTCAATGTTTTAAGTCAGTTTATAATCTTAGGGTATGCCACATTTTTATTTGTAGCTATTTTGAGCTGCAAGGTAGCCTGCAGTCACAGGTTAGACACATCTTCTAGGATACTATATTGAGAGATAATATTTTAGGAACATGGTTAAGCTGTGAGGATAGGTTTCTCATCATTCAGTTTAGTGCTTGTATTCATCTATTTTCTATAGCTGTAAGAGAAGATATGAGGTTCCAGTTAGGGAGATTGGGAATTCCAAGATTGGCAANTCCATGGGTTTGGTCTCTGGTGAGGACCTTCCTGATACTATCACATCATGGATGAACAGAGATATCATATCAAAATAGGAAGTCAGAGAGTAAGAGAGGATCAAACTTGCTTGTCAGAAACTCATCTCATCTCATCTCATCTTAATCCACTTTTTGGATAGTTCTTCTAATGACTGACCACTTCCCATCAGGCTCCACCTCTTAAGGTTCCACTGCCTCTCATTCCTATGCTAAAGATCAAGGATATAACACCTGAACTGTAAGAGGAATAACCACATCCACACCAAAGCAGAGCTTTATGAAATGACTCCAGAGAGCCTTTTTGCTCTTTCTTTCATGAGAAACTATGACAAAAATGTGGCTTTCATGGAAGTAAGATCTCACCAGACACTTTTAGGTTGGAATGACTAATCTCTACAAATATGAGGGATGAAGTTCTTTAAATTATAAACTTCCAAGTTTATTGCACTTGGTAATGATATCTTGAATAGAGTAATTCATTTGTCAATAAATTCACAGAGAACATTGAAATAGAAGTATTTTTAAATGCTCAATTACAAATAGTACTAACCAGATTCACAAATAGAAAAGGATGTGTGGGTCACCTACAATGTACAACTAGCACTAGTGGTATTCGTGACATGGCACAGTAGTACCAAAATACCTGTTACTATGTTGGTGTGGTGGCTGCAATTCCAGCAAGTGAGAGGGCTGAAGAAGGAGAACGGCTGTTAATAGACACTTGATTACACTATGCAAAAATATGTTACTCTGATTGGTTTAATAACAAGCTTAATGGCCAATAGCTAGGTAGGATTTCCAGGTCAGAAGATGCTGGGAAGAAGAAAGCCAGGGAGTTGCCAACAGACTCAGAGGGAGCAAGACATGCTAGAGAAGAGGTAAAAACCACAAGCGATGTAGCAACACAGAGATTGACAGAAATGGGTTAATTTACGTTATAAGACCTACTAGGACAAGCCCAAGCCATCAGCCAAGCTTTCATAATTAATAATAAGTCTCCATGATGTGATGTGGGAGCTGCCAGGACAGACAGAAAAGTATGACTACAGACTGCACATATTTGAGGTCAGCCTGTGTAGTATAAAGATAATGAATAGAACCATCTAATAACAGAAAAATATCAATGTAGCAATCTGAACACAAAAAAGATTTCATATCAAAATCAGCTAAACTACAGGACCTAGGATCACTTAAATGTCCTTTTCTCTAGAATCTTGAAACGATAGAAGATATATAAATTTGATGGAGANGGGATGGCAGAGCTCTCAAATCTTAGATAACAAATCTGGGTTACTTTTCCTGTGACTTCTGTTGTCTACTTTTCTCCTGTATGTATGTGGCTAGACTTTACACTTGTTCAGATGCTTAGCCTTCATTATGGTCAAAGTTCTATTGCTAACTTGATAGTTCTGCCCGTATGCTCACTTCTAAGAGTCCCAAGAAGAATTCAGAGATATTTTGTGTGTTTTCTTTTTATAACACTTGCAGGTGACATGTTTTGTTACCTGTTGTATAACTGAATCATAAAATTTTATCTTCTGATGTGTGATTTCAATTAACTTAGAACTGTTTAATTGTGTATTTGTGTGTGCATACTCTTCAAATGAACAGTCTAGGTTTTCAGTAAAAAAGACAATGTCATAAAATTATTTAAAATGCTTATGCTAATTTAGGTTTCTTAGGAAAATAATGGAAGGAAAGAAGAAATAAGGCTTTCCTGGGACCTGCACAACATCACAGTCTAACAGGACACACACAATGGCTATAGTACAAGGCACACATGCTATCTCTTTGGAAAATATGGATGCTAAAACCTTGAGAGAAAAGGCATCTCACTGGGCTTCAGGAGAAAAGCTTTGCTTCTGGAACCTTCCATATCACTTTCCAGATCCATTTCCTCTCATTCCTATTTCCCAACTTTATGACCTGACATTCTACAGAGACCAGAGCAATGGTACAAACTTTGAACTTCCAGGATATCTAGCCAATAGGGAGAAGAATGTGTTCAGCATATTGGTTCTATTGGTCTTTTCCCAAGAGATCACTAAGCCCTAGGGTCACTTGTCCTCAGTAATCCCTCTGTCTGAAGTTCTCTTTCACTTAGACTTTAGGTCTCTCTCTCCTTATGCCCTTTGAAACTAGAATTATGCTTGTCTTAATTTTCATTAGCCCATGTTATTACATTAATGTTTATGCCTTACCTGTACCTTGTATAAGCTATTAAAATACCCATTGTAATACACACTGCTTGAGCTAGTATAATCTGACACGAAAGCATCTTCTAGTGAGAACCAGGATTTATACAACTTGAGTCTAAAAGGTTAAGTCAAAGAACAGAGGACCATAAAATGTGTAAGATGAACAGTAAGAAGTAACAGAAGATGAAGATAAAAATGACTTATAGGTAATTCTGAGTCTAGGGATGCCTTGAAACATAATAAACACTAGTAAAATACTTCAGGCCCATGTTTATGTCTGTAGAGTATGCCATAAACTGGATAGGGGATTTTGAGAGGGGAGCAAGGGATCTTACAAGAGATGGGAAATATGGAAAGGAAGAGAACACATGGTAAGAGAACAGAGTGAAAATGAGTCACTAAGGGTAGAAAAGGACCAGCAGGAGAGAGGGAAGGCAAGCTTGAGAGGGCAGTGGAAGAGGAGAATGAATGGGAACAAAGTATAACAGCACAGACATGTGATTATGACACAATGAAAACCATTACTTTGTATGCTAACTTAAAAACAATGAACTATATTTTTAAATCATCATAGAAGCAGCAAGGTCAGAAGTTAAATCTTCTTAGATTCTACTATTGTCATAATGATATCATGATCATATGCAACAGTGACTATGTTTTTCAGAGATGCACAATGAATTATACAGGGATTAAGACCCAAAGGATCTACATTTGTTTAATATTTCCTCAGGAAAAGGGGCAGGTGGAGTGAGTTGGTGAAGAATCTTGATAATAACAGTATCTGTAGAATATCAATGTTGGGTTTAGCATATGACTCTGTTTTTAACCTATGTTTATAGCTTTTAACAATGTATTATAATAAAAAAACCAAACAGACCTGATAAAGATGTCATATGGGTCTGTTTACATTTTAGAAAGTTTAGTTGGACATTATTTAGGAAGGAGATTTAGAGAAGATCCAAACTCCTAGTCGTCAGCATAAAGTGGCAAGCCATAAAAGAAAAAGCAAAGGATAATACCTTAGCAAACAGAGCAACCATGCTTGGAAGAGATGAACAGGATTAGAGAGACTCCCAGTAGTCTGGCTTGGAAAAGCTGAATGGATATAGATATATGTAACTGAGGAAGTAGGCAGAGTTGTAGCTGAAGTAAAGTTTCAATGAACTAATTAGATCACAAGTCAGGGGGTGAGTTAGATTATGATGCAAGTGGCAACTTCATATTGTAAACATTTGCCTGGATACATCCTAAAGAAGCAACATGGAAACTTGATGTGGTGGATTGAATAACTATGGCCTCCATAGACTCGTGTACTTGAACATGAGGTACTAAGGTGGTAGAACACTTTGGGGAAGGATTAAAAGGTATAACTTTTGTTAGAGGAGGTGTGTCAATGTGGGTGGGCTTTGCAGTTTTAAAGTCCATGCTAGGCCCAGTCTCTCTCTCTCTCTGCCTTCAGCTTTGGGTTTAGGATGTAGCTTCTCAGGCACTGTTTTAGCACCATGACTGTCTGCCTGCTGCCATGCTGCCCATGATGATGCTCATGGACTCACCTTCTGAAACTATAAGCAAGGCCCTGGTTAAAATGCTTTCTTTTATAAGCTGTCTTGGTAATAGCGTCTCTTCACAGCAATAGAACAGTAAGTAAGATACTTTACAATGGATTAGTGGTTCACTTAGAAGCAGTAAATGTGAGAAACAGTACAGAGATGACAAAATATTTTCACTTAACCTTTATGTTCTTATGTTTGGGTTGTAGTATAAACAAGGTACAAAAATATACTCAAGGCCTTTATATGGAAAGTCAAGGAGAAATTCTTAGTATACTTTAGTATTCAGTATTCAAGAGCTCAACTCTATATAGGTTACAAAACACACAGAGTTTCATAAGGGGACACTTATTTTTCTAATTAAAATAAATGTGTGTTTGAGTTTTGTAGATGCTACTAATAAGAGATAATTATAAAACACAGTGGCTCTTCACTACTCCCTTATGCTCTCTCTTCACAATAAACATCTTTTGAAGATAATATAATTGAAACATCACCATGACATTTTCTGATTCGTACAGATGAACCTCATTTGCTTCAAGTGCAATGCTTATATCTTGCTGATAATCTACAAAACAGTATAATATTATCTAAAGTGTGCTGTGCCGTTCTCAGGCCACACAACTGCCTGGTTCACGTATCTACATTTCCTTTCCCTCTTGAGATCCTCATCACTTCTTTTTGTTTACTTCTTTCATTACGTGCTTTTGTATGAATGGTGGCAGAGCAGTGCTATAGCCATCTGAGTAAGAGGAGCAAGGTGCATGGCGAATTCCAACTGAAATTTTATAATGAGTGAGCATGACCTTGCCCAACTATCAACAGGTGGCAGAAATACATTCACCAGGCCAATCTCATTACTTAGAATCTAAAATAACTAACATGGGCCAGAAAGGGAAATCAGTGGGTAAAGGCACTTGCCACCAAGCCTGATGACCTGAGGTTGATCCCTGACCACAACATGGCGGAAGAGCAGAACCGAATCCTAAGAGTTGCCATCTAACTTCCACACAGATGCCATCAGACACACACACACACACACACACACACACACACACACACACACCTCACACATCACCCACCCACACACAGGAGGGGGGATATCAATCAAAAAATAAAATAACTAAAATACAGTCTTAGGCTTTAAGCAAATTCTGCTTTTATTTTTCTATATCCTTGCATGTTGACATTAATTGTGTCTGTTTATATATCTATATCTACATCTACATCTACATCTATATCTTAGCTTATAAACTGTCAATAAGCTATCTGTGTGTATTCTGTTTCCTTAACATATTCTTAAAGAAAACTAAAGACTGAATACTTGTTGGTAATGTGCTAAAAGAAGCTATATTTCCATTAAGATTGGTGTAGTAATCTATTCTCTGGCAGTTGTTAAAACTTTCATGTCAATAATGTCTTGGGCAGTGGTGAACTCAATTAACAAACTTAATGATGTTTTATTCACTTAGTATTTTAGTGGTTTTAGAACAAGTTATTTTTAAATCACTTGCTTCAACAAGTGAATTTTCTGTACTTTCTCTTTAAGATTCTCTTGTCTTGTACTTAGAATGAATCTGGAATATCTATCTGTGTACATTCCATCTGAGTTAATAAATGCAGGTCCTGCCGTCAGTGTTTACACTGCATGTTGACTTTTTAATGATTATTTTTCATTTCAGTGTTTAGAAGTTTAAGACTAATGAAATCATACTGATAGTATGAAAATCTCATCTTGTTGGTCTCATGAATGGTTTGGCACTAGCCGGCTTTGTGTCTCCCTTCCTTCCCCTGTTTTCAATACATTCCCCACAGAAGTTTTGATTGAGGATACCAACATCACTTCTAGACAGCTCATTCTTTCACTATTTTTGCAGGAACTTATTAACAAATATACAACAAACCAACATTCATCAGAGGAAAATAGGTATTCTCTGAGTTTTTAGCACTGCTTAATGTAGCCATTGCTAATACAAGGCAGAAGTACCTGGCATTATTTGACCTTGGGAAGTCTAACTAACTTCCAACACCTAGCATCCTCATCCATAAAACAGAGGTATGCATAGTAGTCATGCTGTTGGCTTCTTATATTCAAATGGCCTTGCTTTTGAGTTTAGTAGTTCTACAGTATACATAATGTCTTTGTTAAAATTTAAAAGTTCAGTAAAACTATTAATATTCAGGCATACCACAGAGTATACAAAAAGTACCATTTTACCACATTTGCATATCACCTACATATAATAAGTGATTTGCTGCTTTTGACTGAACTTTGCTATAAAAACAAAGCCAAACATAATTATACCTCACCTCAGACACATATCCAGAAACTTCTCTTGGTTTATTACTAATATCAAAACAAAACAAAATATTTTCTTGATATCCCTCTACAAAAATATGACTTGGGTAAGTTTTCTTTCCAATTCAGATGGTATCTTTATAAGTAAATGCTCCAGTCACACAAACAATAGCAACATCTGTTCATGTGATGAAAACTTCAGAACCAGTG